>JAYJMF010352230.1:0-11069 GCA_036873715.1 Salvia sclarea
ATTTTAGTGGAATTAATTCGAGTTTTTAGGGTTGAACCAACCTATCTGTTGACGAGAGTTCTTTCCGTTGCTTCCGCTTATTGTTGGTCATATCAAAAATTGTAGACCCTTCAGAAAAGAAACAAAATGAAAACACGCATTATGTGAATTTTATCTATAATTTTAGGCACTCGGATAAAAATAAACATGAAAAAATATACGCTTTCAATGAAGCTATAGTTTTAGCCCCAAGAAAAAAAAATATGTATTATGTATAATCAGTTTTTCCTAAAATTTTAGACCCTTAGAAGAAAGAAGCAAAAATAAAAATACGCTTTCAGAATCTCTTTCCTCCCGGGCCAGATTTATCGTCCCATACTGTTGCCCCCTACGCAGTCCATTCTTGTTGTTGTGACACATTTATCCGATGGTGGTGGTCCTCTGAGACGAGCTAGGAGGAGTTATTGATGAAGTGTATATGATGATTAGTGATAGAGAAAAGAGAGATAAAGATGAGGTGGTATCTACGTGGATTTTTTTATGATTGTCACGTTAATTTCAATTTTGCTACGTAAAATTCAATTATATAGTAGAAATCCAATTTCACGTGTAAAATAAAAAATGTTAAGTTCGTAAATTTTTTTATTAAAATAAAAAAAATAGAATTTCAGAAAATTGCAAATTTCGTATCTTAATGGCCAATTAACCCTTTTAATAGTATCATAATAAAATTACAAATTAGTCAATATTAATGATTTAAATGAAAGTTATCCTTAACTGCAAAGTGTGTGTGACGGGCTTGACGGCAATGACTCCAAACCGGGCGGTTCGCTGTGATCGAGCCGAATTTGAGGTGAGGTGCAAACCGTAAGAGATATTAGACGATTTGAAGGCCTCAACTCAAGTAGGAAAATTCGATCACTGAATTATACAATAGTCGACAAAATTGTGTGAAACGACACCCCACCGCGCCCGTCAACGTCGTCAGGCTGCCAGCCTTGTAATTGTTCTGATCTAAATTTGCGATTTGCGGACCATCAAAATCTTTTTTCCATCTCATTAGGTTTTCTCACAACTTTCAAGATTTCTGCGCTGCTCATCAATCTATTTGCACTTAATTCTTCTCCACCGAATTGAGCTTCGACTTTCTTCTCATCGAGGGTACGCTCTTTCTTTTATCCAGTTGCAGAGTACAATTCAGAATTTTATTGGAAGGCGTGATTCTTTGCTTCTTATTAGATCCGCTGGAGATATCTGAGATTTTATATGGTTTCAATTTGTTGTGAAAGAAATTAAATGGATCTGGGGTCTGATTGGGTGCCGTTTGACTCCAAAAATTTGTTCGTTTTCGAGTTTCTATAGTTGGTGGAAAAAGATAACTAAATTTGATTTGAAGAATTGAGTTTGAAATTGTTGGTTGAGGTGTATAAGTTATCGAAGGATTGGAATTTGTAGATTGGTCTTGGATTGCTATGCTTTATAAGTTGAATTTATTAGTTTATGAGCGATTATCTTCCTTAACAAATAAATCGAAGTGCTGGAAATCTATCTGTTTATCGAAATGCATAATGGGATTTTATGATTTGGATGGTTTTATGGAACGGTTTTTAGTTTTTGTGCTCATTCATGTCTTCTCCCTCTCAATTGCTGCCTGTGATCCGAATTCACATAGAGCATCGTTCAATATTTTTTTAACTCATAGTTCTAACAGTTTTGCTGTTGCTACGATTGCTGGCAGTTATACGAATTTCAAGTATACAATCCCGTAGTTTGGTTTTGTCCAAGCACCATAAGTGGAGAATGTTCCAAAGGTTCTTCTTCTCTTCCTTTCATAAATTGTGCACACTGTTTGCTTATAAAGGCAACCTGTTAATTATTTTTTACTGTTTCTTTGCTTTGGGCAGGTATGGAGCGTAATAATGTGCATGAAATACCATGTTGAAGTGCTTAGAAGGGATCAAGCATTTATGTGCTTCTGTGGTTCAGTGTTGCGAAATCGATAGGCAACCCAGGGGCCTAGAGGATCCTGAAATTCTTGCAAGAGAGACAGTGTGTATGCTTATTGATCCCTAATCCCCCCCCCGCCCCCGGCTATAAAGCACAACCAAAGAATATGAACCATTAATAGCTATGGATATATCATGGCCAGATGATTATAATATTTAAATATCAATTTGATTCTATCAACTTATGCCAGTTTGTTTGTGGCAATTATTTACATGTTGAAGTAAAATGTTATTGCTTACATGCTTAATGGGAACGGTTTCAGGCCATGATCTCCATGAAACTCTTATGGTATCTAGTTTTTGCAAATAAAGACTTTAATAGAAGGAAACAATAATCACGACTTTTCATTAGATCTAATTAGATTGGCATTTCAGTTCCAAGTTAAAGCTATAGTTTTTTTTTTTCTTTTTTCTGTCATGAGGATGGAAATCTGCCTTCACTTCATGATTTCTTCTTTCATGCAGTTAGTGTAAGTGAAATTGAAGCACTTTATGAGCTTTTCAAGAAGATTAGCAGTGCTGTGATTGATGATGGGCTTATCAACAAGGTTTAGTAAACAATTTTGATGATTATGTGTTTGTCCTTTATACATAAAGTATGACATATCCTTGTACAGATCATTATCCATAATTCTTTCAATGTTGTTTGTAGGAAGAGTTTCAACTAGCTTTGTTCAAGACGAACAAAAAGGAGAGTTTGTTTGCAGATCGGGTACAACCGTACAACTATGAACTTATATACTTTCAATCAAGTTTTCTTGTATAAGGCTTTATTGCCTGTTATTCCTTTTCAAATCAGAAAGAATTTATAAGTTCTTCTCATTTTATCTAACTTTCTAAGCAGGTGTTTGACTTGTTTGACACTAAACATAATGGAATTCTTGGCTTTGAGGAGTTTGCCCGTGCGCTCTCTGTCTTCCATCCTAATGCTCCTATTGATGATAAGATTGAATGTATGAAGATTGTAGAATTTGTTTCCATATCTGAGAATCTGTTTATGTTTCAAGTACCTTTAGTGTTTTATTTAGCATTGTAACATCTCGACTTCTCTCGTTGCAGTTTCTTTTCAATTGTATGATCTTAAACAGCAAGGTTTTATTGAGAGACAAGAGGTAATACTTACAATCTGATTATTATAGTGTTTATGGGAATTAAACTTTGTTCTACGTGAATTCCACCTGTAATCAGATTTTGTGTGTAAACCTTTGAACTTGTTTTAACTTTGTATATCAATGCTTTTTGTATTCATTTTGTTTTAGATGAACCTGCACTGGCTTTTAGAAACAAAGAGTTCCATTTTTCATGACTATGCGTATTCCCCATTTGCTTATATTTGTGATCATTTGCAGAGATGTCTATAATATACATGACTTCTCTATACACTTAATGTTGGCTATCATACAGATTCAAGATAACTTAGTTTTGTCTCGTTATTATGGTTCACTGTTAGAAGCTACCTTTTGAAGTATCCGGAACTTTGCCTTCGATGCACATTGGAAAGTTTCCATTCGTTAAGTGTCTGCTAAATGCCAAACCCCTAACGATATCCATCAATGAATAGTGATCCTGCTAAAATCTGATGTGTGCTGTGACCTCAAGAGTTTCGGCATAAATTTTTTCTTTTGATGCTGCCAAAATCTGATGTGTGCCAAAATCTGATATTGATGTCTTTATTAAGGATCTCGTTATTGTGTTTGGCTTTTTCTTACAAATCAGTGTTTGGAAGTGAACTTAGAGTCCTCAGAGATGGCCTTAAATTGTTTTTGTCTAACTTATGAAAGTTCAAATGTATATGATGTTTAAATAATTAATACCCCTGGCCTTTGTTTTTGAGGACCAGATGCTATGTTGTTCCAACTCAATTGTGTTGTAGTTTCATTTATTGGATGTATTACAAATAATACAACAGTCATGCACCTACTTCACTATGTTGACTGCTTTCATGTTGTACATTATTTGTATGAGTAGCATCTTCTTTTTTTTTTTTTTAAATAATTCTACATTTCCTTATATATTGAGTATCTATTGATATTTGGCTATCAATTATTAGGTAAAACAAATGGTAGTTGCTACACTTGCTGAATCCGGTATGAACCTATCTGATGAAGTTATTGAGAGCATCATTGACAAGGTAATGTGAAATATATTCACGCAATATAAATCTTCTTATCTTCTAGTATTATTTTTCACCCAAATTACTTATGCTTGAATAGTTCTGTCAAATCCAGTGTCACACACGACAAGATTCTTATTCTAGTATTATGACTGTTTATTGCTACTTTTAACCAATATCATGCACGGGAAGATATGCTAAATAAATAGAACTTGTTGGAACTGTTATCATTTCAGAGTTTCTTGTTTCCTTTCCAGACATTTGAAGAAGCTGATACAAAGCATGATGGTAAAATCGATAAAGAAGAGTGGAGAAGTTTAGTCTTGCGGCATCCATCTCTTTTGAAAAATATGACCCTTCAATATCTCAAGTAAGTACCTACTTCAGTGATTCTCTTTATGTGGTTAGTCGCTGGCAATTTTCGACACGGCATGATAATTCGGTGTCGTGTTCGTATAACACGATAATTTTCATTTTACATTCGTGTCGGGTCATGTTGTGTTTGTATAACACGATAATATCTATATATATTTAACATTAATTTGTAGATTTTTATTTCTATTGTTAATTTAGTCCGACAATGACCCAACATGCACAAATTATTCAAATCCTAAACATGATTTTTATTTCTCTTTGGCTGAGATCTGAATTATGCTACTTTCTCAAGTCACCTTAGGTGGTTGGTTACATACACAAAGAAACTTTGACTATCCTCCCCTGTTATATTGATTTTTGACTGTGTTTAATCTTCTTCTTCTTCTGTTATATTGATTTTTGACTGTGTTTAATCTTCTTCTTGAACAGGGATATTACCACCACATTTCCAAGCTTTGTTTTCCATTCGAGAGTTGAAGATACTTGATCCGTAAAGTTCAAAGTAACTGTGTTGTTTATTTGTTAGTATTTTGCTTGGTTGCTTCATGTCGTGTTGATTTTCATAAGACGTTGCCAGTTGATGAGCAAATTACTATAGATTGGTTTGAGTTGGTGATGTTTTTGTTTAAAGATGAGAATAAAAGGATCGTGATTTGGTTTAATTTATCTGATAAATTATGGTTTGTTGAGGGCTATTGAAAATTTTAGGGAAAACTGGACGAATTATACCTCAAGATGTAATCACAACACAACCTTAGGAATTTGGCAATGCTTAAATTTTCATTTATTTTCAATTGAACCTCACCCTAATTTTCTGGTGATCAGAAATCTTACATGGACTAATTATTTTTCCTAAAATGGAAAAAAACAGTGACATGGATGACTTACTTTACCCCCATCTCTCTTCTTTCTTTCTTTCATCTCTTCGCACAAATGTTAAAATTGGAGATTTAACTTCTCACTGCGAAATTGTTCCCTTTCTGTTTGATACAATCTCTATCACTTGCTGGGAGCATCTCCCTCATGACGATGGCAAAGTGGCGGAAGATTGTCTTGGTGTCGGAGTTGACTGTTGAGCAAACGACAGCAGTCACATAAATTTAAAATCAGTCTCTAATTCAGATTTCCATTCATCGGAGAATTAGTGAGTTCTAATTTCGAATGTCAAATGTCGTGCTTTTAATCATCGTTTCGCATACTTTCTACTTAAACTAATCAAGTTGTGGAGAGAGAGAGGCAACACGTTTAAAAGTTTTATTATTGAGGAGAGAGGGAGGCAACACGTTTAAAAGTTTTATTATTGAGAAAACTTATTTCAAGAAATTACTTCTTGAATATGCTTATGTATTCCGCATTTGACACTTGAAAAATGGAATTTTAAGCATAAGCGGGCGGGAGGGGGAGGGGGTCTCTCATAAAATTATCCAAGGCAAGCATAAAAATAGAAATTGAAAAAAGAATTGCTCAACACAAAATACTACATGATAAACCATTTCAGTCTAGTTCCATTTCCAAAAAAAGTACTGGGTAAGCCAAGCAGTTCTAAAGTAGAAAAGGAAAAAAAAATCAAAAAGCACGAAAATATTATCCATTATACCAGAACTAAAGACAAGAGAACTTCAAAAGATGTGTTGCCCAGACCGCAGAATTAGTCAACCTCCTCCATCTTGCTGCCATCAGCTTCAGCATCGGTTTCCTCCAATGGTGGCATATCAACATCAGCCTCGGTAGCATCATCGTCAATGCTCAAACCAAGCTTCAACATTCTGTGGATCCTGTTGCCGAAGGTGTTGGGCTCGTCAAGGCTGAAACCAGAGGTGAGCATGGCAGTCTCAAAGAGCAGCATAACCAAGTCCTTGACAGACTTGTCATTCTTGTCAGCATCAGCCCTCTTCCTGAGCTCTTCCATGATGGGGTTCTCAGGGTTGATCTCCATTGTCTTCTTGCTCGACATGTATCCAGCCATGCTTGAGTCCCTCAAAGCTTGAGCCTTCATGATCCTCTCCATGTTGGCAGTCCAGCCATACTCTCCAGTGACCAAACAGCAGGGAGAGTCGACAACACGGTCAGAGACGATAACCTTCTCAACCTTGTCTCCAAGGACATCCTTGATCACCTTGCACAGACCCTCGAACTTCTTCACCAGCTCTTCCTTCTTTGCCTTCTCGTCCTCACTCTCATCGAGCTTCAGACCCTCCTTGGTAGCAGACACCAGCTTCTTGCCCTCAAATTCCTTCAACTGCCCAACAGCATACTCATCTATGGCATCAACCATGTACAGGACTTCATAGCCCTTCTTCTTCAACCTCTCAAGGAAGGGGGAGTTCTCAACAGCCTTCTTGCTCTCACCGGTAATGTAGAAGATATCGCTCTGTCCTTCCTTCATCCTGGTCACATAGTCCTTCAAGCTGGTCATCTCATCACCACTCTTGGTTGAGTGGTACCTCAGCAACTCTGCAATCTTTCCCTTGTTCTGGGAATCCTCGTGGATGCCAAGCTTGAGGTTCTTTGAGAAGGCCTCGTAGAATTTGTTGTAGTCCTCCTTGTTCTCAGCAATCTCAAAGAAGAGCTCAATGCACTTCTTCACCAGATTCTTGCGGATAACCTTAAGGATCTTGTTCTGTTGCAACATCTCACGAGAAATGTTGAGAGGCAAATCCTCAGAGTCCACGATACCCTTGACAAAGGACAGATATTCTGGGATCAGGTCCTCACAGTTGTCCATGATGAAAACACGACGGACATAGAGCTTAATGTTGTTGGGCTTCTTCTTGGTGTCAAAGAGGTCAAAAGGTGCCCTCTTTGGAACAAAGAGGATAGCCTTGAATTCAAGCTGTCCCTCAACAGAAAAGTGCTTAACAGCCAAATGCTCCTCCCAGTCGTTAGTAAGGCTCTTGTAGAAAGCAGAGTACTCCTCCTTGGTGATTTCCTCAGGCTTCCTCATCCAGATAGGCTTCTGCTTGTTAACCAAGTCCCACTCGTGAGACACTTCCTTGATCTTCTTCTTTTTCTTCTCAGCTTTCTCCTTCTCCTCATCTACTTCCTCGACATTTCCTTCCTCGTCCTTCTTCTCTTCCTCATCCTCATCATCAGAGATTTCCTTCTCTGTTGTCTTCTCAACCCAAAGGGAGATTGGGTAACTGATGAACTCAGAATGCTTCTTGATCAAATCCTTCAACCTTCTCTCCTCGAGATACTCAAGCTGGTCCTCCTTCAAAAAGAGGGTCATCTTAGTACCCCTGCCGAGGACCTCACCGGAGGTATCTCTAGTAACAGTGAATGAGCCTCCAGCTTGAGACTCCCAGACATACTGCTCATCATCGTTATGTTTGGTTGTGACAATAACCTTCTCAGCAACCAAGTAGGCTGAGTAGAAACCAACACCAAATTGCCCAATCATGCTTACGTCAGCACCAGCAGCGAGGGCTTCCATGAACTCCTTGGTACCAGATCTTGCAATGGTACCAAGATTGTTCACCAAATCTGACCAAAGCCAAACACATGGTAAGTCATCCACAAAGTAACATCAAACTGAACTACCAATTGAAAATTCAAGAACACTCACCAGCCTTGGTCATTCCAATACCACTGTCAATGATAGACAGGGAGTTATTGGTCTTGTCAGGGATGATGTGGATAAAGAACTCGGGCTGGCCATCGAGTTTGCTCTTGTCAGTCAAGCTTTCAAATCTGATCTTGTCCAGAGCCTACATATCATACCTCATCGGTAAGCAATCAACTGAATAATACATGGCATCTAAATCCAGAATTCCATATAAAATGCAGAACGCTATACTATTTCCACAAGTTCCAAATAAAATACCACAACTGTGCTGCAAGTAATAAATACTAAATTCATGCTATCAGCAAAGCCGAGTGAATCAGGTGGTACATTATGACTAATTCGTCATGGTAAACTTCATCAAACTAAGATCAAACCTACATACTTCTAAGCCACAACATTTTCACTGGGTTATATATATCAGTATTTTCATAAGACATAATCAAGCTATATTATTACAAAATTGGTTCTTATACAGAGAAGGTCTAGAGCATTCAAAATCGGTACATAGAATAGGTACAGAGGAAAAAAAATCAAAGCAATCTGTCTATATATTAACAATGATCCATCCGAGCAAAATCATGCGACTATATCAAGATCTGTAAAAACAAAAACAAGAAAAAAACTATACGAAAGAGAGAAAGAGAGGCAGCGACTTACATCTGAGGAGTTACTGATGAGTTCACGAAGAAAAATCTCCTTGTTGCTGTAGAATGTGTTGATGATCAGACTCAGAAGCTGATTGATCTCAGCCTGGAAGGCAAACGTCTCGGTCTCCGACATCTCTGCAAACTCTCTGTGAAAAAGAGGGAGGCGAGTTTAGCACGACAGGAGCTAGGGTTTCACTGGAAGAGATGTGAAGTAAGAGTTTGAGGAGAGAAAAGGGGGAAGCGGGAACTTATATAGTGCATAGTTTAGGGTTTCTAGATTCTTCTATCGACGCATATCGTATTTAATTGGAAATTTGAATGAATATTACTTTGCTTGGTTAGAGTGATTTTCACATGGGTCCCAGCCTAAGGTCCAACGACCTTAACACAAAAAAATGAAAAACCAAAACAGAAAAGAATAAAAATTTCTATGGGGTCTTATTTCCATTTTTAATGCTCGATGGAAGATGAGCATTATAGAAATTAAAATTTGTCTTTATATTATCTTAGTATTATAATCGCTTTCATGATCTAAAACATTATTTCGGACAACAAATATTGTTTGTGTTTTGATATACAATAGAAACTCGATAAATTAATACTTGATTAATTAATAAATTCTCTAAGATAATTGTTTTGACCGGTCCCAATTCGGAGATAAAGTGCTAAATTAATAAACTCGTTAAAATTATAAAATAATATATTTTTGATAATTTCTATAGGCCCCATATAAAATATAAATTAATAATTAATTATAAATTACATACTCTATTATATTAATGATTTATTAGGGTTTCTTGAAAAATGTTTCAATTGTCTTTTGTTGTTTTTTTTCACACTTTTAAAATGTGAAGTAATGTTGTGTGTATGATTTGTTTGTGTAAAATATTTTGATCTTGTATTTATATAGAAAATATTTTTTAATATACATAAAATGAAACATTGAACACAATAACTATACAATAAGGTGGGAGATTGAAGGGTGTTGTTTGAAATATAATTGGACCCTTCATTTGATATGCACATGCATTGTACGATAATTAAGTGGAAGCTTGAAAATTATTTGAAAATGAAGTGTTTTATTATAAATTAATAATTATTAATTTATAAATTAATTAATAATTCTTTTAATTAATAAATTTTGGTGGTTCCAAGAATATTAATTTATAGATCAAGTTTCTACTGTATTATTATTATTTGTTTTGACTCTTCGATATTATATTCCCTCAGTTAAAAAAGAAGTGCGCAATTTATGGACGCACGAGTTTTAAAAAAACTGTTTCATGGTGTCTTTGAGAATGGAGAAAAGGTCCTGCCATGTTATTGAATCACGAGTATATTTGACTTTTTTGTAAATATTGATTCGAGGTGTGAAGTTAAATTATAAGGAGTCAGTGGTTGAAATGAAAAGTTTCACACTTTTAATGGATAGATGCTGCACCAGGAGGCAATGCATGGGGTGATGATCTCGGTATATACGTGGCCTTTTGACTTACATTTGCATTTTTTACTTTTTGTTTAGCTTTTTAATCAATTCCGATATCTCGAAGATTGATTTTTAAATGTCATTGCATTAACTAGCTAGCATCTGCAAGTACAATAAATAATGTGTTGTTAATGTCTATCTACAAGCTTGAAGACGAGGAAATTGTTGTTGTGTGGATGATGAAGTGTTAATCTATCTTTTCGTCTCTTATACTCTTTTCTATTCAAATTACAGTAAAATTTCTATAAATTAATAAATTCTCTAAAATAATAAAATTTTCCGGTTTTAACTTGGGCTGTTGGGTCCCGAAGGGCAACTGAACTGGTGTATGGGGGGAGGAATACACCAGTATGTATTTTTCGCGAAATAAAAACAAAGCACACAGAGTTCAGTTTTAAAACAGGCTGAGAGACTGGGACTGAAATAAGTTCAGTCTGAGTAACTTCAGTATGGAAAACCAGTTGTCAAATTGAAGTTCAAAGAATGGTTCAGTCTCGAGTTTTAAAACAGAGAAGAGTTATGAATCTTACTAACTATACAAAGATTGGTTAGTTAGACTAATAACTCCGCAGCGGAAAATCAATTAGTTAGCCTTGATTAAACACAAAACAAACAGCTATTAAGTTATGATCTTTATAGGTTCAGTTTGCAGGTAAGGAGAGAAACAGATTAAAGCGATAAACACAATAAGATTTTTACGTGGTTCGGAGAAACACTCCTACGTCCACGGACTGCTGATCAACACAATCAATTCACTCTGGGTTTGTGCTTAAGGGTGCACAGCAACCTTAGATCAGCTTCACTCGCTGATACCAACACATTGGGTTGGATTTCTCTCTTTTCAGTTTACGGGCACTGAAAAACAGCCTAGTTAGCTTACGGGTGCTAACGACCTAGT
>JAYJMF010352241.1:0-11067 GCA_036873715.1 Salvia sclarea
GGAGACTTAGGACATCAACTTTTAGGTCAAAACGAGCTCCATTCTTTTCCAAACTTCACCGAAAATTCCAATAAATATAAATGAATATTTGTTGAGAAAATGGAAGAAAAAGGAAACAGAAAAATATCCGGTGCAAAAAAGGCGGATCATTACAGGACAAAAATATCCGTTTAATTATTGGGTGCATGTTTCTTATAAATTTGGGCAAAAATAATTTTTTCTTATGAATTTGGTCAAAATTCCCCATTAACAATTGAAAATATTATACTAGTATATTCATTGAATACTAAATCATATCTAAAAGATAAAAGTATGTCCTGGATTTAAAATTTAATCAAAACTTTGGATGTAAATATATAATTTTCCCGTAATAATACATGATTGGAATTTTTTAACATCCGGATAAGATGCAAATTTTGTCCAATCAATATTAAAAAAATAAAACAGAAACAAAAAAGTAAGAGGAAGAAAAAACCCAAATAGCTTAGTCGATTTAGGGCCCCTTTGGTAGCATAGTTGAAGCAGGATGAAGGATTTTCATCTAGACTCATCTGTTCTTTGGTAGTAAATTGCGTCATCTTGGCGGCCCGACTTATAACTCCGGCCCGACATGATTTTGGCAAGATGAAGGCGGATGCTAATACCAGCCCATAGGTGGTATTAAAATGATCTCATGTCTACAGTGTAATACGGAGTTACATGAAATCACAATTTTACCCTTCGATTTCAGACACCCCCAATCATTCACACAACCATTTTCGAATCAGATCTGGCGATTTCCACCGAGAGCAGACGAAATTCGAGGTGCCCATCTGCCCAAAAAAATCGACTTGCCCAGCTGCAATCTACGCCCCGAAGCCTCTCTGCCCAAAAATTTCGAGCCGAAGAAAGGTAATGTGTATCATGCTCTCACGTCTGCGAAATTCCGCGATTCGTCGAAGAATTTCACTAATTTGTTAGGGCTTTTGTTTCGAATCCCAGATCTAGGCCGACGAACTTGGTGGAGAAGCCAAAGTTTTGAAAGGACGAAGAAGGCGCGAGTGATATTATACATTCATTTTCGCTTTGTTTGAGCCCTAATATGGATGGATAATTTATTTCCACGCATTTTTTGTTTCTCAGATTCCCTTTTGGACGAAGCTGTGGTTGATGAAAATTGTTGGCCTGAGATGGAGCCCTCATTTCCGCGTTAACCCAACTCTACAAGTTGGAGCAGTCCCACGTTTCTTATCGAGTATTGTCATCTCCCTTCATCGTTGTTTTGCTCCTATTTCATCATTTTTTTCTCAATTTTGTTTAATTTGTTAATTAGGGTTAAGACTTGGTTTGACAAGTGAGTTTTTGTTGCTGTGAGTCTGGGGTTTCTCATCCAATCGTGGAGTTGCTTGATCTTATCTTGTAAACAAGCATCAGAAACAATTCGAATTGTTTTGAGCTGAAATTGTTGTGAGCTCTGGTTGATGTCAGGTGAAATTGTTGTGAGGTGGTGTTGTTTTGAGATAAATTGTTGGTGTTCATACTGTTGTGTAATTGGCTCTCTCATAAACTCAAATGACAGTTTGTGTGAGAGAGATACATAGAGCAGTTTGTGTAGAGAATTATACATAGAGCAGTTTTGTTGCATCATTGGTTATGGTTTTTTATATATGTTTTGCCTTTACAATAATGGTCTATCTAATGAACTTGAATGACATGTCTTGGAGTGGTTCTCTACTTAAGTTAAAAAATTGGCAGTTTGTGTCACACAAAGTCCCATATTTCAGTTTTACAACTGATTACCAACTGTTAATCTAGTGGCTCTCTCATAAACTCAACTGGCAGTTTGTGTAGAGAGAATTTCATAATTTGCAGCATGAAATCGGTGAAGGAGAGTTCGGTTGCTAGCCCAATTTATTCGTGCTTGAGTTTGATGAAACTGTTTGGTGTGGTAGAAAAATAATAGGGGGTGGTAGAATTAAACTGAAGGGATGGCAGCAGGCTATTGTCAAATAGGATACATGTGTGACTTGTACTTTTTCTCTTATTAGATCGGATTATATAAAAGCAATATAAGTGGCAAATTGTTTTTTCTATCATATCTAGAGGTATTCATATAAGCTGGAGAAAGATCCAACGAACTGATCTTTTCAGGCTCATTAGAGTCATTCTTATTCGGTTAATATTGTAGGGATAAAGCATGGTGGGAAAGTGAACTTGATCTATTTTGCAAACCTAAGTTTAAATATGATTGTATCTTATTTCAATACAATATGGATTGTTGGATTTTTATCTTTAAAGGATCGGACTCATAACTCATAAGCATCCTGGTTCGTCTAGGCATCTAAACATACAGTGCGGTTTTTCTGTTTTTCTCTTGGATGGTTTAGGCTTGGAAGTTTGAATAGACAATCAGAGAATCTATGGGAAAAGACATGGAAGTTTGGTGATCTATCCTTAACTTTTAGGTTCAAGTGATTTGTCGGTATCTCTGTTACCTTAGTTGATGAATAAACTGTTATGTGATCTTTTCCACAGGCTGTATTAACGGAGCGCCTTCATGTCATCTCGGCCAACGTAGGTCATGCATGAGACCTATCTGTTGCAGGGGGCACTGCTCAATTCAGCCCGAGCCAGAGGAATTTGTTCTACCAACATTACTTCCCTTGGGCTCTCCGCGCAGGTGTGAGATGTATCGACCTAATGTGCGTGAATTACGAGCGCCATTTTGACGAGGGCTTGGAAGATGTTCTCCGAAGATGGGGCATCATCCCTGCTCCCCCTCCCCCGCTACGTGCAGCCTGAAATCGACACTTGCTTAATCTTATGGGATTTCGTTATGGTTAAGAACGAGGCATAGATGATAGAGCTTTCTTGATCTTGTATTTTCACTATGTCAGTGTTAATGTGGCTAATTTCATAATAGGATATTGTTTATGGGAGTTTCTTCCCGACAACAAAGAGTAATAAGAAGAGAAACAAATTTTACTATGATTCACCGATTGAAATTTTACATAATAAAATTTTGATCATACAATGGAATTTTACAGATATCTGATTATAATTATTATTGCACTAATTTGAATACTATCAAAATTTTCTACATAAAACTATACCACATTTTGGAATTTGGTTTATCGAGAATTGCATTAAAATAAGGCTTACACAAACTCCTTCATGATTTAAAAAGAAGAGAAACAAATTTTACTATGATTTATTGATTGAAATTTTACATAATAAAAATGTTGATAAAAATAGAAATAATATCAATAAAAGAAAAAAATAAAAAATTCTCAAGTTTAACGAGCCATCAGTGGTTGTGGACATTGTCAAAGGTAGACAAGGGTTAGAGGACGAAATGGGTATTTTGGAAAAATGAAGAGGACAAAAATGTAATTTGAATTGCTTCATCTAGATCTGAAACTTTGTTACCAAATGACGAATTGTTTTTATCTACTCAATCATCTATAATACCAAATAATAGATGATATAACATTCATCTCCCTTCATCTCATCTCACCCTTTTATTTTTATCCAATCTTGGCTCATCCCATGTCTTCTACCAAAGGGGCCCTTAGTATAAATAATACAATGCGTAAGAGTTTCACTCTGAAAACTATCCATTAGTGTGTATAATATTCACTTCTGCACCATGCGAAAAAACTAAATTATCAAACTATTTTTTTAGTTTATTCATAAAATTCTTAGTGGACAGGTTTATTTATGTCTTTTTTTTTTTTACCCAAGATACGTTTATGAAAAATATGAATCATTCATTTGACTAATTAACATGATTAGTAGTTAGTACTCAATGCGAATAATTTTATGTTGCTCTTGATAATAAATTTATAATTATTTCAATAAATCAGAAGATGAGTCGAGAACGTTCTTTTAGTCATACCTAACAAATAGAAAAGTATCATTTTTTTCTTACAAAAATATAAATAAGACATGAAAGTATAGTATGATCTCAATGACTAAGACCTTTTCATCATATAAATAAATTGCCAAACACGATATCTACTGTTATAGTCCATAGAGTGATAATTTATTTACTTCTTGGACCTTATGAACAAACCAAACTAAAAATTTAGGATAAGAGGCAAAAGGATATATTTATAAGAATTAAAGAGTGATATATTTATAAAATTTAAAGATTTTATGAACAAACCAAAACGAGATATACCTTTTGAAATAAAAATAAGAAATTGTACCCATGTATAAAAATAGCAAAATAGTAATCATTTTTGTAGTTAACATCCTTAATTACTCAATTTTAAACCATTTCACAAACAATATATTTCCACCCAAACGGAGTTTCATGTGTGCGACGGCAGGGATAGGGATTTTTGTTTTCCATTGATATTATTATTCAGTGTAAAGAGGCCATTTAACACGAAAAATGGCTACTATTTCCTTATTTTGGATAAGCGTGGATACAATTTCTTTTTGCACTTATTCTTTTTCTGTGAAAGATCTAAAGAAATACAAATGAAGAATGTAAAACTTTTATTAGGCAAAAATCTACCTTCCTCTCAACAGACATCATTTTATCAGCCACATATGAAACAGAGTGTAACTGTTGGAAGAAGGGAAGGTTTTCTTATAGTAGAGCTGATGCAGCCGCCTATACAGGAAACAAACTAAACCTTACCTTCAACCTGCAACGAAGCTTGTGCAATTTCCAATGCCTCCTCTACTGAAGAAGCTTTCCGAAGCTTCGCTATGTCCACAGACGGCTGGCTCCTTGCAAGTTTAGGAAGCAGTTGGAATTCCTGTAAAACCAGGTTTAAGCTCATATGTTATAAGAATAAAAAAGTAGTAAAAGGCTAGTTATTGTAGCTAACGTTATTACATTGAATGAATTCAAATCATCATATTAGAGGAAAGGTTTGAGCATAGCATCTATGTCCATTCACAAATTAAACACTCCCACATGTGTGTGCATGAGATGCATAGATACTGAACTTGGAGTCAGAAAAGCCACTGAGCCTCAACCTAGTTTTACGAAAGCATTTTCTCCGTGAATACAGAAGCTTCGTTTCTAGGATTATATCTAAAGACGGGCTATTTATTGTTCTGAACTATTTTGGTGCTTTACCATTTGTTGAGACATATGAAGCCTAGTAAACTTGCACCATACAGTAAACTAACCACCTAGTTAAGGGCCAATAATTTAATGTATTGCATGATTTAATAAAGCAAACGAAATGATTTTAGGCGTTTTGAATGCTCAGCTGTCAGTTGAGGTCTAATAAGTTTGGCAGCTACTCCTGACAATTCAACAATCTACACGGTTCCACAACTTAACAAAAACTTTATTTATGGAAAATTCACATAATGGATTAGATAAGTTAAACAAAAACTCAAAGTACATTAATTTCTCTTCGAAATATTTATATAATTAATATTTAACATTATAAGATGACATTATAGATTTTAGTATTTTAGTTAACTGGTAATAACTCATACCTCAGGGCTTCCACTTTCAAGAAAAACGCCTTTTAGTTTCCCTGCAAGCACAAAATATTGATGTTCGTCAATCCCGTTAAAGTTTCTGAATGAACGTGTGCGTATACATGTAAATGGATCCCCTACTGAGATTGATAAGCAGTAGGACCTCCAGGGACCAGGGGTATCATTTATTTTTCATGATCAGATACTTCGAAACAAAGAGAATCACTTCCTTAATCCCTTTCAGGAGTAAAATTGGATGCAAAAGCTGAGAAAAAATCACATGCAGATTGATTCACATAGATATGAAAACAGGGGTACAGGCTTTACCGGAGTCGACCCAGAATGTCGCTACTTTGGGATCAAAGTTTCCAATTTCAACTGTTTCGCCAACTGTTCATTAACGTGCAAAAATTTAGTGCGATAATATGTAAAATCCACCTAAATGAGATTTTGAAGACGAACAATATTTGTTCTTACCATTGTCGCCAAAAAATTGCCACCAAACTTTCCTCTGACTTCCTTCATATTCAAATACTCTCGAGTAGAAAGAAGGGAGATAGTCATACCTAAAAAGTAATCACCACCATGATTATTACAAAAATTCCCCTGTCCGAAGCTCAGGTGCACAAGAGTGAATCAGAAAAGTATCCAACTTACGTGGCAGTGTGTGCAGTTAGTAGGGACTGAACACAGTGTTTTGCAGAACGACGAGCATGGTCAACATGTTCAACCCGTGCAATTCGGTTGTACATCTGTTTAAACCTCAGCAGATGTCAATGTCACAAAGTACAAAAAAAAAATCTTGCTTAGTTATACGACAAGTACCTTCAACGGAAATGCTGCCACATCCCCAATAGCAAAAATGCCGGGTATGCTTGTTCTGAACTGGCCATCAACCTAAAATTTGAACATCAGGCAACTGAGCCAGTCATGCTCTCTTTCTTGAGCAAGTAATGAGATTTTTTACAAGAGAAGGAACATGCAATCAGACATTTATATTTATACATGTTCAATGATCACGATTCACGACTATAAAAAGACTATCCGTCTCCATCGAAATTGGAGTGTCTTTTGATTTTTGTTTTACAGAAATAGGACACCACAAAATGTGGTTGAGATTCATGTCAGTGGTTTTCAACCGTAGGCAAAAGGGTGTCATTGCTAATTTCCAGTTACTCTTGTAATCATTTGCTTTTGGGAACAGAAGTATGCCCAAAATAATATATAGGAATAGTAATATTAACTGCAGAAATTCATAAGACACCCTCCTCAAAAGAGACTAAGTGCAATCATTAATACCCGTATTCCTCCAACATCGCTATTTAAACCAATCCTTTCAAATGGACCAACTGCTGGTTTTGCTCCAATGCCAATAACTACCTGCATCACAACAGCCACAATTTCATATCTTCTCATTTGTATCTTCGATAAGCAATATGCCTATCAAAATATCTAACATCTAGAAACATAAAAATGTGACTGGCTATATGAGTTCTAAATTTAAAAGTGTATCCATTTCAATCAAAATTTTGTTCGTACATACTAACAAGCATTTCTGAATTACCGTGTCAGCTTCGATTGTAGAGCCATTCTCGAGTTTTACACCAACTACACGACCATCAGAACCAGCTTCTAAATACTTTATTGAAGCACCCTGAAGTATGAGATGGAAACAAATTAGATCCTTATGTTTCCTGCATTCAATCAACTGGACTTCACATGTTTCCATACTGTCTTTTAGTCTTATATCCCTTTTGGAAGGATTGGTGATAGGAAACTGTAGGAGTTGGAAGAAGAGAAGGTAAAACAAAGCACTTACTTTTACAAATTTGACGCCATTATCTTGATATAGCTCTTCATATTTTTGCCCCAGAGAAGGAGTAAACAATCTTGTCATAAGATGATCTTCAGGAAAAATTATCTATAATAAGAAAAAGGTCAGGTCAATATTTGAAACCAGGTTTGAAAGGATAATCATTCATAGAACAAAGAATGATGGCTACTCACTGTGGTATCAAGTTTCCAGCCAACTGCTGCTGCTGCTACTTCCATGCCAATGTAGCCACCGCCAACAACGACAACTTTCTTTGCTTTCTCCTAAGAAATGCATCTTTCAGCATCAGCAATGAAGCCAATACATATATTAAAAAATTTCACGTTATATTTATACTGCGTGAGTGTCTTCTAATATCAATTCCAACTTGGCACAACAATTACAACTTACCAGTGATGATATAAGCGAATTGGCATCTGCCACGTCTCGAATATAATGAACTCCTGCCAAGTTTCCTCCAATTTTCTCTGGGAATCTGAAGCGAAGGAGAAATAGAATTGTCATTTTGTCCACTAGAGAATTCAGATATTATTGCAGAAGAACACTACACATAGTTGGCAGACATTCGTGATTATTTCAATATCTAGAAAAAGGAATTATAGAGCCAAAAGGTTTAATGGAAACCTAATCTTATCCGGAGGAGCTATCCCAATATTTTTTTTAAAAACTTTAGGCAAAGTAACTTGCATACTTAAAAGTTAGATTCATTTGCAAAGACTTGAAATTCAATTTAGCATATGCTACTTCATGCTCGTATAGTTTCAAGGGCACGAGATAGTTCATTATTCAGGTTTACTTTAACTCAAATCAGCCTCTACCATCACAGTACATGGACTACAGAGCTTGTGAGTTCAGATTAAAATGGATACTCTGGGATAGAGGATAGTGAAAGAAGGTATTCAAAAGTGGAAATACCTGGAGGCAGTGCATCCAGTAGCAATTATTAGGGCACCATACTTCACCAACTTCCCTGAATTTGTTTTCAAAGTTTGCTTTTCTATATCAATGTTGGTCACTGGATCTTCATAGATCATCTATTTGAGAAGGAGATGGTGTGAGTAGAAACATATATTTTACCAATTCATATGCACAGAACGTAGCCAGAGGTTACAAAAACTTGTAAAAAAAATTTATCTGGATTCTGGATAAAAAAATTAATCCTTAACCAGTCTCTAAAAATACTTCAGAAACCTTATTCTTAATACACTTTCCCTTTCTTTGGAAGTTAAAATGATATAGATTCGTCTCTTAACTAAGGCAGAAAAGTCCAATCTGTAATAATTTCTTGATAATATAGCAAATATTTTTGTGAATCCAAATTGTCTGATGATACTAGTACTATGAGATCTGCCGTTCAGGGCAAGCTGCATCAATCTCTCTGTCTCAACATCAAAATGATTTTAGCATTTTCACTTGAAGATGACATCTAGACTTCAGCAAATGTTCGGTTTTGCTTTCTTGATAGTCAACTCAAGCTACAATTATGGACTCAATGCATAAATAGAAATCTTTGGGCAACAATTTTTGTTTTCAATAATATTTAAAATCAACAGCTCGGAGCCTCAGATACACTTCCAATTGTTAAGAGACAGAACCTAATATAGAGCAGCTAGTCATGATAGAACTATATCACATGAACAAAGAAGAGTATATGTGTACCTCTATCCCTTTCTCATTGTACCACTCAGGAGTCTGTCTTTCACCACCTGATCCAACACAAGTATGGAAACCCTAGAATAACAAATGCAAAGATAAATATCTTAAGATGGAGAAAACTAGTAGACGGAATAAGATATTATCATGGGATATATAGAGTGCACGTTATGAAAATTGCCTAGAATACCATTGACATTGCATCTCTCTGACGAAGATAGAGTTACATTTTTTTCAACTCAAGAGCAATGGCCTTAGAGTATGATGATGCATTCAAAATATACAGATCACATATCCATATTCTCAAGCTTAAATCACTAGTAACATTGTGCTCACCGGCAAACGTGCTGGTTTTTTATCCAAAGGGAATAAATAGCCTTTTGTCAAAGCTGGACGCTCATAAGGCGCATGTGCCTGCATTAAGAAGAAAATTCACCCTTAATACCATTAATGCAGAGCGTTATATATTAGACACGCAAACTCATGAAGAAGATAATGTTATACTTTAAGTTATGTCTCTTTTGTATGTCCAAATCATTCAGATTTCTAATACGGAGCTTGATTATACTCTTGCTAGTCAGTAAAAGTAATCAGTTCATCATGATTTCAAAAAATTACCTTGAACAAACGTCCCTAAAAGTTGAATTTTCTTTTTAAGCACATTCAGAACCAATATTTAAACATACCTTCAGCTAACTCCTCCTCTTTCAAACTTTTATGATGAAAAGGTGATTGCATAGGTGTACACATAAACCACACACACCAGCAGAAAGGAGCACAGCCAATGAGTACAATGTTGTTTTATAATGCCATAACGACTGTAAATTGATTGAAGTTAGCCTACTCTTCTCTTCTAAAGATTATGATACGTCAATTCGCAGTAAAAGAGGACGGACATGCACATAACTGTCATGTGGAAAACATAATCACCTTTTAATCCAATAGACGTTAATTAGGATTCTATTAACAGACAACTAATAGATTAGTGGCTCACAAAATGCACAAAATTCCATGTGCTCCACATCGAAAAACTAAAGCAGCGCAGCAACACGAAGTTTCGTGCCATATAATAAAATGAAAAATACCTCTTTCGAGACAATGCAGAGCTTCCCATCAGCCAGTCCATGCTCAACAAAAGTCCGAGCAGCATAACCAGCTGCATTCCCACCTCCTACTATAACATATCTGCAACCACAACCAGACCGACATACATGAGCGGTTAACACAAATCCACCTCATACGACAATCGATCAGATGCAATGAACAAAAGGCGACAGTAATTACTCCCGATTTTCGTTGGCGAAAGACGAAGCTGAAACGGTGAATCTCCGGCGAAAAGTTGCGGAGGCAATGCGAGAAGGCTCAGAAATCTGATTGAGTGGAGCTGATTGAGGACACCAGAGCGAGAGCCCGTGCTTCAGCGACAGCGCGTGCGAAATGCTCGACATTCTCGCTCTACAAACTGCGAGAACAGAAATGAAGAAGTGCGAAAAACAATCGGATTCCGAGAAGTTGATAGGAGAGAAACGGAAGGCAGACCTGAAGAAGAAGACATTGGGATGCAGAGCTGATTAGGTTTATATATGGTGGATAATAGAATAATTGGGGACAAATGGATTGATCATTAAATTTAATAGGAAATTGACTCTTCTGAAGATTCAAGAGCCATAGGTATAGTGTGTGCGTGTGCGGCGGCGATTGGCGGAGTGAAAGGGACGTCTGAAACAGTGGTGGCGACTTTTTCCGGTGATATGGGATGGGTCGACATTGTACTTTGGATTTTACTACTTAATAATACAGTTGTCGTACTACCATTGAGATGTTACTTTGACACTTTTTTCCTATATTTTATGCATAAAAGTTATAAATAATTGTAAGAGTGAAGTACATATATACTTAATTCAGATAAAAGTATGTCTAATATACTCAATTTTATAAAAATGGGACAAATATACTCAATTTGGGGTAAAAAGACTATTATACTCTTAGGGGGCGTTTGGTTTCCTTGATTAAATGGATTAGATTGATAGTAAAATTACCCTTTAAAGTTCCTTCTTTTAATCCATCCTTCCTCCTTTTTATGAACTCCACCACTCTTTGTGCCCTCCTTTTTCACTCAAATGTGTGATTATTGGTGGGATTAATAA
>JAYJMF010352252.1:0-11067 GCA_036873715.1 Salvia sclarea
ATCACGATCTTTATTTCAAAATACATATTGCATATTTTTTTACAAAAGAATTATATCTTTTTAAGAAAAATAGAAATAATTGGATAAAAGAATGAATAATTTTTTAACCCAAAATTAAGCCAAATTAAATCATTCAAACTAATTGTTTGAATTGTAAGAAAAAGATGATGTACGAAAATTACCCACTACTCCACTCTTTCATTTTTAAAAATTATTTATGTTTAATCTAATTTTTGTAAATATATAATTAGCCATTAATTTTGAAAAAATACAAAAATATCATTGAAATTAAAATCAATTTGAAATCAATTTGGAAATTTTGATTTGTCTTTAAAGATATATAGATGTCTTAGGAATTTATAAGTTATCAAAGTGTTGGGATAATTAGCTTATAGGCTAGATTGATCATTGTGAATTTAGTGAGAAATAAAATTTAGAGAAAGAAAATTGAAAAAAAAAAAATCAATGAAAAAGGTAAATGATGGAAATGATAAACTATAATAAGATTGTTTTGGTAAAATAATGATTGCCTATAAGATTATGAAAAAATAAATTGGGATTAATCAACTTATTTTTTGGGAAGCTTATAAGCTGTTGGAGTTATTCTTTTACAGATTATAAACTATTGAAGAACTTTTTTTTTTATAACAAAAACACACTATTAAAGAGCTTATTTTGCATAAAAACTCCTAATTCCTAAAAGAACTTATAAGCTATTTTAATGAGTTTATAAATTCATACAAACACCTCTTAAGCTCCTATTAATTGCTATCCCTTTGCCGAATCCCAACTTGTGTTTATTAGTTAAGACAAGTCACAACGTTTTGTGTGTTCGAATCAAACAACACTTTTTTTATTCTTTCTTAATTCTCGAAACAGACCATACTTTCTGTAACAGTTTGATACTGCATTTAGCTGTTTCTATGCTTTGATTTGCTGAAATCTATTAATCGGTTGGTTTTCGCCACCCGTGCTTACAAAATCAGTTTTTCTTCTTCTCCCTAAAGTTAGTATTCTTCACAACGAGATTGTTCTTCATATATAAAGCGAGCGTTTATCAATTTTTATTAGACAAATATTTGTGTTAGGCCGGTCTAACGTTAGGCCAATTGTTTGTCGCTCCTATTCTAAGCCATGAGTCGAGCGAGGGGGAGTTGAAGGCGAACCCGGAACGAGCCGTAAAAGCATAATTGTTGCCGGTCTCATTATTTATATTTAATTATCGAAGCCGAAGGCGGAACCGTTTGTTGTTTGCCACTCTCTATTATTGTTGCCGGTTTTATTATTTATCTAGTAATTGGCCGGGCCTAACGTATATGTGCCACTTTTTATTATTGTACTAATTGATTTTAAAGCGTTTGCAACTAGTGCGTTGGAGACTTAACTTGACCGGCAAATTATGGTAATTTTTTCTTAATAAACTGAAGGAAATTTGACCTTAATTAATCCCAAAGATCATTTATGCATTCAATTACATAGAAACGAGAATTTTCTACCATTGACTTTATTTTCCTATACTTCTTTGATTTTTCAAATTTTCTTTCAGCCCTCTAATAGAACTTTAATTGGAAGTTAAATTGAATCAATAATTTAAACTTGCCCTAGTTTAGAGATCAAGTCACCTGAAACTAATCCACCAAACCTCGGAATTTTCCACTTGCCTAAACCCAGAGAAATTGTTGTAACCGGCGAATTACAAGATTAACAACCAGCTTCCTCTCTTTCTCTCTCTCTCTAACCTAGTCTGGGAGAGAGAGAAAATTCTCCTCACATTCATTATGCAATTGAAACCCATAAACACCTTCGCAGTTACATTGATGTTAACCGCCGCGGTGTTCATCCTCTTCTTCACCGGATTTCTCGAATTTCCCTCTGCAAATTCAGCAGTCCCATCAGCCAAAGATTCGATCATCTACTCCCTTTCGAAATCCGACTCCCCAGAGGCCTTCAGGGATTTGTTCGGAGCGTTTAAAAGATGGGATTCCGAGGTGGGCTGCGCCCAATTTAGGGAAAAGCACCGAGATTTGTTGGTGAATGGGTCAAAGATCTCATCTTTGCAGAATGTGGAGGGCGAAATCGAGTGTGGTCAGCTGCAGATGAGGCATGTCAACGTTCTGGTCAAAGGGTGGACTTGGATCCCTGATAATATGGATAATTTGTATAGCTGTAGATGTGGGTTGAGCTGTTTGTGGACCAAATCTTCTGTTCTTGCTGATAAGCCTGATGCCCTTTTGTTTGAAACAACCACGCCCCCAGTTCTGGTAAAATTGCTTTTTGAATCTGATGCTTTGAGATTAGTGTGTGCATTTTTATATAATGAATTTTCAGGGTGTGTTTCTCATTATGTGAAAGCAATATGCAATTCTAGTATTAGTAATACTTGCTTTTCTGGTTTCCTGGTTTGAGATTGTAGTCAGTCATTTAGAGTATAAACTAGAGTGTGGTTCTTGATCTTACAGCTGATCAATTATATTGGAGTTTTCTAATTCATGAAGAGTCACTCTTCCATTTGATGGAGACACTTGATCTCCCAGAAGATCAACTACATCATGTTTTAAGCCTACAATGGAGATTCTAATTCATGTAGAATTACTTTACTTTGTGATGGAGCCTTGAAAGGGAGGTTCGTTGCGATTATATCAGTGTAGTGTTCGGGCTGAGAAAGTCTTGATGAATTAGTAATATGTAAATGGTGCTTTATCTATCGTTTTCTCTTATTTATAGATTGCAGTTTAATGTCTGATGTTCATCCTACTGCTGATGAACTACTGCTTTCATTTAACCAGTTTGTGAATAGGAGGGCATAACATTGAGGACGGTAATTTAAGGATAGAGTGCAAGCTAAGAAAGATGAATCATTCTATACTATAGTTCTTGGTTAGAATACGTGGATTAGAGATGAACGAGATGCTTTCCGGAACACTGGTGATAGTAGGATTTGGAATTTAAGCGTGTGTGGATAAAAGGAATTGGAATATTGGGTTTGTTTCAGTATTGATAGTGATTTCACATTCTAGCGTGAATGACTCCTTTTTATCAATGAGCAGAGACCATATTTATTGTTCTTGGCAAGACATTAGCATATCTACTTACTTTGTTAGACCTGGCTTATTGTCCTTTACAAGTTGTAAAGTTCGATATCCTTGCACTGGGAACCACCGTCCTTAAATGGTGAATTTCCAATTAAGTCCATCATATTTAGTGTTTACTTTACATTTGATAGAGACGGGATGGTGATCCACTTCGGGTGTATATGGATCTTGAAGCCGGCAGGAGGAAGTCAGGCTATGAGGATATATTTATTAGTTATCATGCTAAAGACACCGTCCAGTCAACTTATGCTGGGGCAGTTTTTCATAACAACCGAAATTATCAATTATCTTCTGATAAAAACAATGTAAGTGTTTCACACTTGACTCCTTTGGTTCACATGCTTCTTGCACCCATTATCTTACACATATTATTTAACTTTGAGCTTGTTTGGTTTATGTAATGATTTAATTACTCGATCCATGTATTGTCAATTTAATCAATCATCCAAAATAAAGTTCTAATCTTTGTGGGATATTGAAGCTGATTGGAATATTCTTTTTTCAAGGACACACTCGTTTATTGGTCTTCATCTCGCTGCTTACCTCAAAGGAATCAGCTTGCCAAAAAGATACTCAACTTGTTGCCCTCCCACTCTTTCGGCAAGTGCTTGAACAATGTTGGAGGCCTTGACCAGGCTCTCTCGTTCTACCCCGAGTGTGCAAAGGATCCCAATGAAACGCCTAAGTGGTGGGATCATCTACATTGTGCCATGTCCCATTACAAGTTTGTCCTTGCAATTGAGAACACTATGGCAGAGAGCTATGTAACAGAGAAACTCTTCTACGCTCTCGATTCTGGAGCAATACCCATATACTTTGGCGCTCCAAATGTTTGGGACTTCATACCTCCTCACTCCATAATAGACGGGACACAGTTTAGTTCCATCGAGCAGCTGGCTTCCTACGTGAAGTCCTTAGCTAACGACCCTGTTGCTTATGCTGAGTATCATGCGTGGAGGAGATGTGGCGTTTTGGGTAATTATGGAAAGACCCGTGCAGCTAGCCTCGACACGTTGCCTTGCAGACTGTGTGAAGAAGTGAGCAGGAAGAATGGGAGAGACGCGAAAGCTTTGTAGCATCAGCTGTTCGTATTTGAGATCCTACACTGGGGGGTATGTTGATTTTTTCTTGCTATTTTGGTCTGCCAGTAAATTGTTTAGAGTATATATATAACCACTGAAAATGAGATGTAGAAAAAATTGAACATTGACAAATCAATCATACAGAAATTTTGCTTTGATTTTGAACTCCATAGCAAGCTGATCTGTTTAATCTGCATTACTTAATACTTTAGCAATTTGCATGTTTGCTTCAATTTGTTAATAAGATTGCTATTTTGTAAGCTTGATTTGGATTGAAGGATTTAACTTAAAAGTAGTTGTTATTCAGAGGGTGAATTTGGAAATTTTGAATTATGATAATAGAGCTCAAATCGACTATGGAATTGACACGAGAAGAACTCGAGATCAGTTCCAAATTTAATCGATCAGAGCCCATGTTTTTTTAGCTTCATAATATATGCATCGATTCTCATAGCCCTAATCGAGTTTCAAGAAGTTTACTAACTTCGTATGATTATGTCCTTTTCTTGTTAAATTGAACTAAACTTGATACAATTTTGAGTATTTATGACTGAGAATAATCGGATCCTAGTCGAACTTGTTGAGTTTGCTATTAAGTTGAGCTCAAATTTGGCAAGATCTAAACTTGAATTTGAGTTCATTCTGGATCGTCCAACTCGACCACCAAACTAAACCTAATTAGTGGTGTTGTTTTTTTTCCTTTTTAGAATTAGTTTTCAAATAAACATAAGTTGAATATTTCCAGCAATTGGATATAAAACCTATCAGTTTCAAAGGGGTTTGTTAGAATAACATCTTCAATTATAAAAGTTTATGAAAATGCTAACTTAAACAAACAAACTAGCAATTTTTATTTCAACTAGATATGCGTATGCTCATCATTACAATATTATTTATTTGGCAATTCATTTACCGATATATACATCTTCCACTAGCTCGATCAAACAATAACAAAATGACATTCGTTTGTAACAATTTAAAATCAATCGCACCGTTATTTTCAAGAGGATTTCTTGCGAATTTTTTTTTAAAATATGCGCAAAGCCCGCAAAGCCCAAAGGGGCTTTTTTTTTTCGGTGGCCAAGTGATCTTTAGAATTTGTTTAAGCATACTATTTCTTTATTATTGCATATTTGGCTTTTCGAATGGCAATTATTCTTTTACAAATATTTATCAATTATAATAAACATAAATAGTAACTACCACCTCTAACAAAATCATGCCATTTTAATTTATTTTAACGACGTTAACCTATAAACTGAAGTAAACAATTCTTACCAAGATCGTCAAAAATATGTTTTCAAGAATTTTATGCAATACAATTAAAAATTTGATTACTTTATAGATTAAAGTCATAAATAATTCAAGAGCCAAAACTGCACTTTTACCAAAAAAAAGAAATTCATTGATCTGATTAATTCGGGTCGGGTGCCGCCGACCCGTTTGAAAGATCCGAATCTGATTCGCAATCTCGTTAACACTTCCCCCGAATTTTGTACGTCACGCACAAAGCGCCTCTGCCCTCTCTTTCTATCTTTCTCACACACTGACTCTTCTCACTATTTCGATAGACTGAGCTAAACCAGCTGGTGGATTTACTGGTAACAATGGAGAATTTGGGCATGGTTTCGTCACCCAAAATAGTTTTAGGAGTCTCCCCAAATCCAAGGAACTCGCTGATTTCAATTTCCAGCAAGCAATTCGTGGGCCTTCCAAATTTACTCAGGAAAACGGGGAAAAGTTGCAAAAAGAGCAATCCCACTCCTTCGGTCTCGGTTGTTTCCTTGTTCGAGTCGCGTAAAGCCACCAAAACTATAGGTAACTAAATACAGTCTTTCTATGGGTTATCCATTCTCGGAAAAAGATGCAAATTTTTATTTGAAACGCTTGATGTTTGTGTTATTTGTGTATCTAATCCCTATTTGGAGAGGATATGAAGATGGCCTGAAGAATTTCTTTGTATTTTTGTTGTAGAATATTATTGGTAAATTAATTGTTAGACACCGTTAACTCATTAGTTTGGCTATGAAACTTAAGGAGTTCTGGTATTTCTTACCTCAACGTGGAATGAATGAATTATATAACAATGTCTAGTACATTCTGATTATTCTCTACCTTAGCGACTTAGTCTGTGCTCCACTATAATCGTTGTTTTGGCCATGTAAGGCTTTCTATTATGCTTTCTGTTTCTGTTGCCGCGTTTCATCTGATGTTATTTTGTTTTTACTCTTACTTCCATCATTTCAGTTGCGGAGAATGTTGCGCGGGATTGTTTTGCTAGCATTGCTTCTAGTGGCCAACACACATCTTCTGTTGGTGCAAACCCGCAGATTTCAGTTCCACCTTCTTCTTCTCAAGTGTAATACTTCATATATGTTGCTTATCACTTTGTTGATAGTATGGTTTCGTAAACCTAATAGTATGGTTTGTTTTGTTGCTATTATCATTCAATCTCATCTTTGCTAATATATGCCAAACTTCTTGATCTCTCTCTCTCTCCCTCTTCCTTATAATAATAGGGGCTCTCCTCTCTTCTGGATTGGTGTTGGTGTTGGTCTCTCAGCACTTTTTTCATGGGTGAGCTATGTTTTTCATGGAATTTCCATTACTCTTCTTTAAACTTAATTATGTTCTTCGACGTTTTATTAACTGTATGCATTACATTTCAGGTGGCTGGAAGAGTAAAGGTGAGTCACGCTTAATGATGTCCGATCACTCTCATTATTTTGTTAGTTATAGGCCATTAGCATGACCACTAATGCTTATATATCTGGATGCTTGTAGCATCAGCAGAATAAATTGCTACAATTAGAAAATAGATCTATATTCATGCTTCTATTAGTTATCATCTTCCGTTTTATGTGTTTCTCTTTTTTCCCCGACCTACATGCAATGTATCAGGCCCATCCGTCAGCTAGTTTGTCCTGGCACCCTACATTTGTAACATATACAGTGTGGCAAAACTAACACTGAAGAACCACCACTCCGTTTCTAATTGCTGCAGAAATATGCAATGGAACAAGCTTTTAAGACCTTCACACAACAGATGAACAATCAAAGTAGCCCATTTGGAAACACTGGCTTTGCACCTGGCACACCCTTTCCCTTTCCACCACCACCACCACAACCATCAACGAGCCCAGCATCAGATTCCTTCAAAAGTGGAGCTCCTTCCTTTAACAGTGGAGCTTCTACCTTCAAAAGTGGATCTCCTGCAGCATCTCAATCTATAACTGATTTATCTGCAACAAAAGTGGAAGATCCTCCATCCACATCTGTCAACAATAAAGTAGAACAAGAGGATGCACCAAAGAAATATGGTATTTCCAAGCCTTTGTCTCCAATAATCCAAATATATAGTCTTAATAGAGCATCTGTCAACTATGAATCTTATGGAATTTCTTTTGTTGCCTTTTCCATATATCCTTTTCCTATGTTGTGTCAATATTAATTGGATCTGAGTATATATGATCCTTTTTCAGCTTTTGTGGATGTCTCCCCGGAGGAGACAGTGCAGAAAAATGCTTTTGAAGACTACAAGGAATCAGTTCAAACAGATTCACAGACATATTCACCCAATAATTACTCACAGTCATCACAGCAAGTAAGTTGGAGCCTCACAATCACAGTGACCGGACTTATAATTTCTTATCAACTTATCACATTTTAGTCATTTTAATAATTTGATCATCTTCCAATAGGTTTCCCAAAATGGCACGACTGCAAACAAAGGAACAGGGGCATCTGAAGGTCCCTCCACTAGTAAGTCCAGACTGCGTTCCTGTGTAGTTATCGTGTTTGGAACTAATTACTGAACTATCTAAACCTACTTGGAGTTGTTAAACTGAAAAATATTATTAAGATTTTACATGTATCATATTATAATACAATTTTTTTGCTTATTATCCTTAAACGATGAAGTTTGACCAGCTGACCGTGCTTACAGTTTCTAGATTGTTTCTCGATTCATTTTCTTGAGTAGGAACTTTTTCTTTCACAAATTCTGGTAATATAAATCAATTAAACTGTTTCTAAATGAAACAGGTAACCCCCTCTTGTCAGTGGATGCATTGGAGAAAATGATGGAAGATCCAACAGTGCAGAAAATGGTTTTTCCGTGAGATAACCTATACCCTTACTTTCTGTTGTCATGTATAGTGATTTAATTTTACATGTATATGAGATGAGAGCTGAGACCTGTTAGAGATTTATCAAATCAAATACTACTATTTAACTTTAAATGGCATTGGTGTCTGTATCTCATGGCAAAGTTATTATTTGCAGTTACTTGCCAGAGGAGATGAGGAATCCCACTACCTTTAAATGTGAGTTTGACTCTCAAATCGATTATAAACCTTGCGGGACCTTAGATGTTATGTTCTCTAGATTTTAGGTTATGGTGAAGTTTTGGTGTTTCATATCCATTCTGTTGGAAGTCTTTGCAAAGCAAGCCTTCTCTATTTGCTATTACAGTTGCTTATTTAATAACAAAAATAGGAGAAGAAAAAGGAAGTTCAGAGACTTGTTAAGTTATTCTTGACTAGTTTCATGCAAACCTGAAAACCTTCAAAATATTTGGCATGTAATCCGGCATGTGAAATTTTTCTTACTCTGGTAGGGACAAAATTATGAAAATTCCAGATTCCTTCTTTTTGCAACTTTCTTTCTGGGGCAGAAATCTTAATTGAAAAAAGGAAGAAGCTAATAGTGGTGACATCTTTAAGCTTGTATGATCACAATTTTTGAAATTTTTATCTAAGCTCTTTAATGAAACTTCTTAATGACCTTTCCATGTAATGCTACAGGGATGCTACAAAATCCAGTGTACCGCCAACAACTTCAAGATATGTTGTAAGTGTTAATCTTTATTATCCATTGTTTAAGAATTCCTGGAGATAATAGATGCTTTCCCCATGGACTCAAAAAATTTGAACATGTTAATTCCCCTCCATTTTGTTAAGTAAGTTGTGTATGTAGACGGTAGTATGTACATTCAGTAAGAGAGCATTCAGAGAAAGAATATGTTGGTTGACTTGTTAATCTGGTTTTATATCTTCAGAAATAACATGGGAGGAAATCCCGAATGGGACAATCGCATGATGGATACGTTGAAGAACTTTGATCTCAGCAGCCCTGAGATCAAACAACAGTTCGGTGCGTGTTGCTTTCTATGTTGACAACTAACATCGAGTAGTAGATATATTGCAAGTGTTTAACCTTCTGTTTTACTTTTACTTAATGCAGATCAGATAGGCCTTACTCCTGATGAAGTCATATCTAAAATCATGGCTAATCCCGATGTGGCTATGGCATTTCAAAATCCAAGAGTTCAAGCAGCCATCTTAGATGTAAGCAATTTCTTTGTTTCTCATAACCATCTACTTTAATGTTCCCCCAAAAAGTTACCCTTCTCATCATACTCTCTTGTGCAACGTTTGTATGCGTTCTTGCAGTGTTCTCAAAACCCTCTTAGTATTGCCAAGTATCAGAATGACAAAGAGGTAAAGACCTAACCTAATCAGCTCAATAAAACTATTATTTTGTGTCTAGTTTTCTGCTAGTGCACGTGCATTTCAAATGCACACCTAATGCTCGATTTTTCGTTTTCTTAGGTTATGGATGTGTTCAATAAAATTTCTGAACTCTTCCCGGGAACGTCACCTTAAATTCTTGATTCTCTCTCCATAAGTCCTGCCGAAGTGGCTGGGCTATAGACATGCTTTAATTTCCTCGGGGTAAAATTCTCAAGGGACGGGCTTCAAATCCTGTGTTTTCAATGCACCAGCAAGTCCGGTGCTACGAGTAAAGATCACCTACGTATACATGTCTTACATTGGGATGGTACTTGTTCAAGTGTTGGAGTAGTTTTTGTTAGTTGGTTTCATCAATCTTTCCCTCATTGTTAAATCAAACCCTCCTTTTGCTCCTCCAGTAGTTTCAGAACGAATTTCAGTGTTGGGAGTAAGATCCCTAGTGTTTTTTTTAGGTGATGTTTGAGATTTTTTTGGCTGTTGCATATGCAGATGTGAGATGAGTTATTATATCGTTATTTGATGTGAATTTAATTAATGCAAGTGAGGAATAAAATGCGGACAAACTGTTCAATCTGTGTCTCCAGGTACAGATAGTATTGAGGAATAAGATGTGGACAAAAGTGATAGAGAATTGCACAGTTTCAAAAAATGACAGAGAGCTCGCTTGCTGCTGCAGATGACCTAAGCCTTAAGCAATACTTTCGAATTAGAGCTGTAAAAAGTAGTTCGATCTAGACCAGTGGGCTGGTATGTTTTTCAAGTTAGATGACAACCCGAAAATTTCCAGCTAGATCACCCCAACTGCTTGACAGCTCTTACGTTCTCATCTATGAACTTTTAGAATCAAATTTCCATTTTTCTTTTCTTTTCTTTTTATAATCAAAACAAAACTACTTACAAATATCATTATTTGATATAAACAAATGCATGGTTGGATGGTTTGCATAGTTACACAGTTTTTCTTAAAATGTTTAACTATTTTTTTATTTGTAAAATAATCTATACTAGCATATTAGCTTTACATTTTTTGCTATCTAGAATATGGAATGAAACATTAGTCCAATTACGGCAGGTAGTGGCATTCACAACAAATTAAATACGTATAAAGAGATAAATATGAAATCTACCCATTTTGGAATTGTAAAATGATAGAGTTATTAAACTCTATAAATTTCGACCTTATTTAATATTAGTTATCTATTATTATTTTGTTCTTTCTTCACTTGTTTGTATGTAGAAATTGGTCAAGGTGGTTCCTACATTTGTGGACCCAACAAGATAGAATCGGTTAGGCTGGAATGGTGGGAAGAAATAAGTCGGTTGAGCTCAAGAAGGCAGCTCCTAAAGAAGTGGGAAGCA
>JAYJMF010352283.1:0-11065 GCA_036873715.1 Salvia sclarea
TAAAAAATCAAGAAATTAATTACAATGTGTAAAACAATATCAAATTAAATGTAAGTTTGTGTATGCGTTTTATGTGTAAGAGAGTGAGAGAGTACGAGAGAAGTAGGAAAGACAGATAGAGAGGTGAGAAAGAGTATTTAACAACTTAGTGGAGTCCACACTCAACTATAGTTAGAATTTTAATAAAAATAATAATAATAATAATAATAATAATAATAATGATGATGTAATATATAATTAAAACTATCTATAATTTTTGAATATATATTCATATACTCCATAAAAATGTATATTTTCTTAAAAGATAATGAGAAATTAATTAAATATTTAAATAATAATAAAAAATAATTACAAGATAAAAAATAATATTTAATTAGTGCGTATGTGTTTTATGTGTGAGAGAATGAGAGAGTACAAGAGAATTAGGGGAGAGAGAGAGGGGCGTGGGGGGTGGGGGGGGGGGGGGGGAGAAGAGAGAGAGAGAGAGGTGAGAGAGGGTATTTAATAAATAAGTGGAGCTCACACTCAACTATGGTTAGAATTTTATTATTTTTAAATGAATAGAAAAAAATATAATTTCTATATATAGGGGATTTGCACCTATAACATTTGCACCATAGAACCTACCAATTTTTTGTATCACCGTGCATGTTCCACCATTATGTATAGGATTAATATTTTCTATAAAATAAATTTCGTTATAATATATTATGAATCATATTTAGCTTAGCATTTAAAAATTTTTGAGAAAAGCATTTTAAAAAAATTGAAGGCAAAAGAATTATATAAATTTATCAATCTTAAAAATAAATTATTAACTAATAAAATAAAATTTTAAATGATAAAAAAATAATTATTTATCCTAAGTAGTGAAATAAATCCTTGTCAACAATTATAAATTGAAACTAAAGCATATAAAATTAAAAGTGAAAAATAAGATGATACATCAAATATAGTACACTAAACTACAAGTCTATAAGTGATCACTCACACCTTCGAGAAACTTTAGAGGAGAAAGTAATATTGTGGAAAATGGGAACAAATCGTAGAATGAGTGGGCATTGAGAAGTGAGATCAAAATATGAGGGGTACTTCTGGAAAATAATTAAATTATAATAGTATTCTATTACAGTAATTCTACGCAAAACTCAGGTGCCGAGAAAATGGTTTCGATCGATAACGGCGTGGCCATCGTCGCCGCCGCCAACGGCCATGCGATCGCCGCTGCAGGCTGCGGTGCATTTGCTCCGGAATCACAGTCCAACGGCGCTCAGCCGGAGATCGATGCCTCCCGTAAGAGAAAAATGGCAGCTCTGCCGCTGGAGGTCGGGACGCGCGTCAATTGTCGGTGGCGCGACGGAAAGTACCATCCGGTTAAGGTCATCGAGCGCCGCAAGCTCTCATGCGATGGAGTTAACGACTACGAGTACTATGTTCACTACACCGAATGTGAGAATTGTGTCTCATTATGTTTTCATTTGATCACAAGCATTAGGGTTAGGATTGGGGCTGAATTGCCTTCTCCGTTTAGAAGGATCGTGATTTCCTGATTTTTATTGATTTTGTTGTTTGCTTGCTTCTTGATATTTTGGTAATTTTGTTTTTTCAGTCCCGTTATATTGAACTCCCGCAATTTGACTCTATAGACAGAATGCTGATCATAATGCTTCTTTCAATTCTAAAGTTTCAAGTCATTCTGTAAAAAAATCCTATGTTTGTAATGTTGATGCTTCAAATTGTTGGTGGTATGTTGATGGTGCTCCTCATTGATGCTGGTGGATCGCTTAATGATTTTGAATCAAAATAGCTTAAATGCTTTACATTATGCAAGGTTTTGGATGAATTTCATCCTCGTAATGCTGAGTCATGTGTTGATTTTGTTGTACAGTTAATCGCAGACTTGATGAATGGGTAAAACTTGACCAACTTGATCTCAATTCTGTGGAAACTGATGTGGATGAGAAGGTTGAGGACAAGGTAAAATCTTGTTTATTCTTTCATTTCTGGCTTCCCCCTTGGTTCCTTTTGTGCTTTTGTTTACATATAAGTTTTAGTGCCTTTGTGTAGATGGCATCTAATTTGTTATTTGCCATGGCTATACCTATACGTGATAAGATATGTTTGTTTAGTCTATGAACATTGCTGCACTATTTTAGTTCTCCATGTTCATCTTTGTGGTTTTGAAATTTCAGGCGACTAGCTTGAAAATGACACGTCATCAAAAGCGTAAGATCGATGAGACACATGTGGAGGTAATCCTAATTTTTTTTAATCTTAAATTTGTAATCAGGAAAAAAATGTTTTTTTTTTTCTTTTTATTTTGGTGGGTAAACAAATAATTTTATCGACCGCATCACGATGGATTCGAACTTGACACCTGCCTCATGCATTAACCAATCTACCACAAGGCCAACACACGCACACAGTAATGTGAATTATTATTTTTATGGTCAATAATTGGTCGCGTCATGGTGGATCGAACCAGAGATCTCTGGCCCCAGGCATTAATCATTCTTCCACTAGGACAACACACACGCACACCAGTCACCAATAATGTTAATTCTACTGTCTTCGTTGTGTTACAAGTTAAAGTTGGATACATATGTTTGGAATAACATAGAGTCTTATGTAAAACTAAAGACTTGGATTGTTTGTACCTTTTCTTCCTGATATTTTTTTTCAAATTTTCATCTAAACAATTACAAGGTGTTCTCGAATTATACAGGGTCATGAGGAACTTGATGCTGCTAGCTTGCGTGAACATGAAGAATTTACAAAAGTAAAAAATATTGCCACAATAGAACTTGGAAGATACGAAATAGAGACTTGGTACTTTTCGCCCTTTCCTCCTGAGTATAATGACTGTACGAAGCTGTTCTTTTGTGAATTCTGCCTGAATTTCATGAAGCGCAAAGAACAACTTCAGAGGCATATGGTGAGCCCTCCACCTCTCCCTCTTCCTCACTCCGGTTCCTTCCATTACATAATATTTTGAATATTGATGAAACTCTAGTTCTCTCTTACAACTTACAAGAATCTTACCTTGTTTGGCTTGGCCACAATTCTATTTAAAAGAGCTCACTTTTACTTCTTACTTGTAGAGGAAATGTGATCTCAAGCATCCACCTGGAGATGAGATATATCGAAATGGAACCTTGTCAATGTTCGAGGTAAAATGTTAATCCAGTGTCTTCTCAGCTTGTAATGTACTAATGTTGGAAAATCACCATGTTTCTAAAAATGCAATGCCTTGTGTTGGGAACAACTTTGTGCATGATTGTGGCTGCTAAACATTTCTATGTACTTGAAGTGTACCCAGACTTTTACTTGGGAACATGCTACCCACAAGGGGAAGAGTCATTTGGTACAAATTTTGGTAGTGTTTGATATAGCTTTTCTTAAGATTTGTATTCTTTGCATGTTTTAGTTTTTGACGTGTATTCTTGTTGTTGTATTTACTCAATATTCATGACTTTGTCTGGTTCATTATGTGGGCTCTGACCGTTGGTCTGATATTTCTGTGGGATCTTACATTCTTACTAGGAAAAAGTGCCGTCTAACTATGAAAAGCATGGAACAGGTTGATGGAAAAAAGAACAAGGTTTACGGGCAAAATCTTTGCTATCTGGCTAAATTGTTTCTTGACCACAAGACCCTATACTATGACGTCGATCTGTTTCTGTTCTATGTGCTGTGTGAATGTGATGATCGAGGATGCCATATGGTGGGCTACTTCTCAAAGGTAGTCTCTTTAACATTTAAGATCTGTCTCATCTTTAACATTGGTGCTATGAAACCTTTTAACGCTTGATGCATGATTTTGGTTGTTAGGGATGAGCAGGCCTGACATTTTTAAACTCAGGGATGCCATAATTGTAACAGTATCCAAATAAGATTTCTCATTCTTCCACTCACCTTTCTTAGATCGACATGCTATGCAGGAAAAGCACTCGGAGGAGTCTTACAATTTAGCTTGCATCCTCACTCTTCCTCCTTATCAGAGAAAGGGATATGGAAAATTCCTGATTGCCTTCTGTAAGCTTTTCTCTTATCATCCTCAGTCCATCTCATTGCATGCAATTATTCTGGTAGCAGTAAACAGATTGGATACATATAATCACTGTGTGTACCATTCTCTGGCATGATCTTTATACACTATCTTGATGTGAAGGTGCTTTGACCTATTAACTGTGATTGTCCTACTTGTGATCATAGGATCACTTCCAGTAGTATCTTCAGACAGAAGCAACTTCCTTCTGATCCGTAGAAGCAGAAAGAATTTATTGCTGATAAAATTAGAGAGTTGTCCTTGAAATGTGAATAGATAAACAGTTTACTTTTCTGGTTTGGCTTGATAGCAGTGTGTATATATCTCTCTTACAAAGTTACAATCAAAATGATTTGCAATCTTTTGCTAGTTTGATTTGTTTTTGCTTAAAATTACTGGTAATAACTCTGTCTACACAGCTTATGAGCTTTCAAAGAAGGAAGGTAAAGTTGGGACACCAGAAAGGCCACTATCAGATCTAGGACTCTTAAGCTACCGAGGATACTGGACGCGTGTACTTCTAGATATACTGAAAAAACACAAGGGCAATATCTCTATCAAGGTTCGCATTTAAACTAGTTTTATCAAATTTAAACTATTGCCACTGGTAGAGCTCATAGAGGGTGCTCATAATTTTTACATTTGCTTCAACATCCATCATATGTTGGCACTTAATAGTTTCCTCTTTATCTTGCTTGTCAAGTCACTCACGTAAATATTAAAAACAATCTTAAACTAGCTTTGTTGATGATTTCAATATTTCCATTAGATTACAAAGAACTTTATGAAGAATCACTCTGTCTTTTATGAAATCCTTCTCTAGTAATCATCGCACTAACTGATATTGGCACAGAGATATTTTAAGCAAACACGGATGTGATAAAAGAGATGCAAGATGTTCTAAAAATATTTGATTATAAAAGGTTGAAATATAATACTTCTTGGTGCAGTTAATTTAGTCCCAAGTGCCGATGCTTTCAAATGAATTGAGATATCATCATATTTTAAGATAGAAGACCTCGTTTCTTTTTCTGATAAAAAAATCCTGCTTGCCCTTATTGAATTTTCTTCTTCATTTGCGTTCCAGTTTTGAAAGTGATAATTAATTATCTTAGTTCCTATTACTTTCTCTTTCCCAGTGCTTTTTGTTTTATTTTGACTCTCCCCATTGCTTCCTCTTCCTCAATGCTTCTCATTTTACAGTCATTTTCTTTGTTTAATCACATTCTCCAGGAGCTCAGCGACATGACAGCCATCAAAGCCGAAGATATTCTGTCCACGCTTCAAAGTCTAGAGCTAATCCAGTACCGGAAAGGGCAGCATGTCATATGTGCTGATCCTAAGGTCCTGGACCGTCATCTCAAAGCTGCAGGCCGCGGTGGTCTTGAAGTCGATGTAAGTAAATTGATTTGGACTCCGTACAAAGAGCAAGGGTGATCATGTAGTTAACAATGGCCTCTTCTCCACCTCCTCCGCCTCCCAACGTGGATTTATCGACTAGTAAATAAAAATGATTGAACAGAAACCTTATGTTTCTGGTGGTATGTAGACATAGGTATGACTGCTTCTAACTACTGTAAAAAGCAATGTATGTATGAACACTTAACCTCGTGGATTGGATTAATTTTATCCCCTGATTATAAATATATGTAAAATTTAGGTCCGTGGTGGTTTAAAAATAAAAATATTGATATTGATATGATAAAGTTATGAATTGAGGCTTCGTTGCAAGTTCTGGGGTTACATTTTCACTTTCAGGTGAAATCCGGAACAAGTAATTTGAAAATTGTATATTTAATATTGTGGTCAATTCTACTGTGCGTGCACGGGTTAATCGTAGCGTGTGTGAATGGAGGCGTGACATTGTATAATAATTGGTAATTTTGATGGTCTAAAAGTGGTTCTTGACCTAATAATGATTCCAAAATGTATACTCGTCTCATGTTTAACTATTCCATATAAATTTGTGTGAAACCGTAACATATCACACTATGCTCATTTTCGAATTCAAGCTCAGCTTTGGTGGTCTATTTGTAATATCATTGTTCATTAGTGTCTTAATAGTTTCTCAATCCCAATTTTGACATGTTTGTTCGACCTTACCCATGTGAATATTAACATAATTTTAAAATAAACAATCTCGTGAGCTCATCTATGTCCAGCGAAAATGTGTTCATCTATCTTAATCTTCAATCTCTTTAATTTCTATGACATATGAGGTACATAGATTTGTATATTCGACTTTGTTGAAGTAAAGTTGATCGTGGCCAGACCAACGAACACATATTGTTCATCGTTTAGTTCGATTTAAAAACAATTTGTTATATATAAGACAACGTAAAGGTATAGTTACACGCAAATAATTCAAGTTACACCAATATTTATTTATCATAAAGCAATGACAATAATGCAGTTTGAAATTAAACAAAAAATTCTTGTATTCCTAAAAAAAAAAAGAATTCTTGTATCTTGTCCTCGCTTATAAAGTACAGTAAAATAGTACCGATGATAAATTCCAAAAAACATAGTAACTTATTAGCTAGATCCAACTCATTCGGTATCTCTGGGCGTAAATCTTGATGCTTCATCACTACTTTACTATTTCTGCTTCTGCAACTTCATTTTTTAAATGCTACTATTACAAATTATGTTTGTAAAGAGCAGACTATGTAGACAAATTCAGTAAATAATTAGTAGAGGATAATTTCGTAATTGAATTTATAAGACGAAACTCAAACTCGTATTATTTTATTGCATATGTTCACATTTTAGTACAGATCTTCCATTTTCGGAACAAGTGTCATATTATAATCTTATCTTCAAATAACCATCTCATTTTCTAACGTCGCATTAAATTAATGCCAGACTTACAACCTTACCTTGATCTTCCAATGCAAATTATTTACTCCACTACTTTAGTTTCTCGTATAGTAACTAGAAATAAAAGGAGTAATATTTGAGGTTTGAGTAATATACACAATTAGTCATACCAAACTGAAACATCAACAATGGGACAATAACACCTCATTTGGATTTTAGCATAATCTCCCAATCACTATATAATTGAAACGAACAAATAAATAAAACGAATCTAAAATTGTTGAACACTGATTTACATTCTCATTAATTAGCTAGATCTATGACTATTATTACCTCAAATTGATCCATACACCAACTCTTTCTTCATACAGTTGGCGGTAGAGAAACAACATTACTACTACTAACACTTTCGATCTGCAATGTCTTGAGCGCCGCCCCATTAAATCTCCTCTTCCACAGATTCGCCTCATCGCCGCCCCCCGCCGCCGCCTTCTTCAGCACCGGCAGCGGCGGATCCAGCTCACCAACATCAACAACCTTATCCCTCTCACATTCAGCTTTCTTCACCTTCAATCTTCTCAAATTATCACCCTTGCTGCCGGCGGCGGTGGTGGTGGGCGGGAGAAGGGTTTTGCTGGAGAATAGTTTCCTTAGCTTAGAGTACTTGTGGGTGTGGGTGTGGGTGGGGGTGGGGGTGGAGGCGGAGACGCGGTTGCTTCTCTTCTTGACTTGGCCCATGCAGCTGACTTTGGGGGAGGAGGGAGATGCGTCGCGGCGGCGCCGCCGGCTGAAGTTTATGTCTTTGAGAGATAAACGGCAGAACATTGGCAAGAAGATATTGGTTCTGTAGTGGAGGAGCTGCTGCTGCCGCCGCCGGTCGTATACTTGTGCCATATTTCTTTTACACTCTCTATGTGTGTTTTGTGTGATTGCGAGAAGGTAGTGAAATGGGGAGAAGGTCAATTCAAAGGTGAAGGGCCGATCGAGACAAGGAGAGAGGAAATGAGAGCACATGTGTGTATATATATAGATAGTATATATTTGTATTTTAATTAAAATGACTCATGTCTCGAAGAGAAAAATTATCTTTCTTTTTTGGGCATGAATTGAAAAGTAGGAACGCATCATTACCTTCCAAACAATACGTTACAAAAATTGTATTGTTGTTTTGTTAATGTCTACTTTGTTATGGAGTCACGTAATTGGGGGAACTAGTACGGGTTGGGTTGGGTTGGGTTTGGGTCTCAATTTTGTTAGTATTTTAAAGATTGATTAATTAATCTTGTAAAGAGGGATTGTCGTGTGAACAAGTGAAAATGCACTTATCGTTATGCATATAGATATTGATAAATCAAATGAGACTAAAATAATTGGATGAAATTGTAGAAAAACTTCATTACCAGAACCTAGAAAATACATAATACCGTGTTTAAAAAGATTATACTACATGATATAAAAGATAGGACAAAAACTCATGCGGGTAGATGCATATTTCATACATGCCATATAGGGATGACAATTTACACGCGGGTATTCGATACCCGTGGTACCCGAACCTAATAGGTGCTGGTTTGAGAGACATTTGATATTGGATAGCTTTGTGGGTAGAATTTACTATCCATTTAATTCGTGGGTATGGATATGGATAGTTATTATCCATACCCGTGAAAAATACCCACAAATTACCCGCTAAATACCCGTGAATTACCCGCTTGTGGATTTGAACTTTAATGAAATATGTCGATTTGAACTTTGTTATTTGTGGATTTGAACTTTGATGAAATATGTGGATTCGAACAATGTGTTTTTTTGGTTTTTTTTTTTATTATTTTAACTTTAAATTTTAGTTCGTGGGTGATGGATACCCGCAGATAGTGTGTATCCATCCAATGACGGGTAATGGATACCCGCGGATTGGCGGGTTGGTGGGTAACCAACGAGTAGCGGGTGACGGGTACCCGATGGGTGGCGAGTTCACGGGTACCCGCCACTCGGCGGATATCCGCGGGTGGCGGTTTTGAGAGGGTTTTGGTATCCATGGGTAGCTTCGTGGGTACAATTTACTATCCATTTAGTTCATGTGTATGAGTATGGATAGTCGCTATCTATGCCCGCCGTGCCCGATTGCTATCCCTAGTGTCATATGGTAGTATTTTTTTTTTTTTTTTAAGTTGACAAAATATCAACTTGAAGAAAGTGAGAATTATTCTTTTTCCATAACTTTGATAAAATACTAATTTGAAGAAAAGTTATCTTGAAAAATTCTGATAATTTGTGTATAGAAATATTGTAATTTTAGTTAATTATCTATCATCGGGTTGGACAAGACCAAAAGGTATTATCGTCGTCCACACGGTATTCACTATAAAAAGTAGTAATTGCTTAATTTGCATACATACGGGTGCAAGCTAGACTCTTTTTGCAAAAAAAAAAAAAAAACATTTTTGTAAAAAATTCCTAAATAGAAATAAAAGAGAAACGCTCTCAAATAGGTAAAAAACCAAAAATGAATTCGGTTTGTTATAGAATAGTGTCGTCACTGTCATGTCATGGGAAAGAAATTATTCTACAAAATAAATAAATAGATCAGAGACCGCAGCTCGGTTGTTAGTATTTTGCAATGGCGATTTAGTCCATGGTAGGGGCACCTGTAGTGCGACCACTACTCCAAAATCAGGACATGTGTCCCTTTCTTCTTCCTTTTCCATTATTACCACTCCAGCTTTACTCAGAGCAAACCAAAACACCAGTTGCTATTATTAAATTCATATTTTATTCATTTTTGATCCTACGCTTCTAAAATGGTATCAGAGCCTAGGTTTTTATTGAGGAATAATTAATAATTAAAACAAAAATAGTATTATCCTAACGGAGGAGACGTTCCCAGAAATTATGGAACCGGACAGATGTCCGAGTTATGATACTTGCAGGAAGATCTTCCAAGGATGGGAAGTTCAAAGAACCGCTGAGCTAAACCTATTAGCTCGAACCAGACAAATCATGGAGGACGCAGTCCACCAGGAGGATGAAGAAACCATTCAAAATGGCACCAGAACCGTCAGATATTTTGAGGCCAACCTCAGAATGATTGCGGACTACAAGAAAGCACTTAGGGTGATGAAGTCAGATGTCCCATGGCCTCCAAAAAGAATGGAGCTCTACAAAAGAGCTTTCTTCATCATCCAGGCATATGCTCGGGTCATCCATCCGTGGTAGAAAATGGCGGATAGACAGCAAGAAGCCGTTCATTTCAGGGAGATCCAGACAACCTCGTCAACAGGAGCTGATCTCAGAGAAATTCAAAAAACGATGCAGTACTTTGGTACCCATCAATTTGGAGTTCCCGAAGAAGTAAAGAGAATATCCATTCAACAAGAGGAGATTATTAAACTCTTGATGAATATTCAAAAGAAGTTGGAGGGTTCAACTTCAAGATCGAGGATACGGAGTTCGTGGAATAAATCCACGGATATCGGAGGAAAACCAACCGGTGGTTTGGGGCTATCCATTATGCCAGATGTTAGCCCAGACAAATCCAAGAAAGAGAAGGGACTATTCCTAGAGATTTGATTCCATGAATAATCTCGAAAGAATAGATCTGGAAGATCTACAAGATTTGGCAGAGTCATTCGCCAATCTCAACATGGTGGATCTGAAAATGAATGAGGTTCCCAAAACCGAACCAGGCGGACCTCAAATACCACCACAAGGAAGTCCAGGAGTTTTCCCAGGTGGAGAGTACGAAAGAAGGTTCCAACATGACGCATATGATGCATCAGGACCCAGCCGGAGAACTAGCAGGCGACGGCCAAAGATTCAGAATACCCCGGTGGGGAAAGCAACGTTAGAACCAATTCATCCATATGGTTTAACGTTGAATCTTGACGATGCTGAGTTCAAAGATCGTGAAACCCTAATAGATGATTGGGGAGTAGCCATGAAGGTTACTGCAACAACGTTGGAGCTGGATCGGGAATCGTTTATTAAAACGATAAAACTCAGTGTTGCAGGGATCGTCAAAGATGCCTTCGAAAATACCCCAGAATCATAAATGAGAAAACTCTGGGGAGACGAAGGAGACAACGACTTGAATCGAATAGTCGATAGAGCCGTTGATGCGTGGAAGAAGCACTTTATCGGAGAAGGCTACTATGGAGCGGCCAACAATGAGAAAGGCGTGATGTATCAACTAGCCCT
>JAYJMF010352304.1:0-11062 GCA_036873715.1 Salvia sclarea
AAGGAAAATATGATGTGTCAATGTAGGAGGGAATGGGGGGATGATTTGGAGGGCTTGGCCCCAAATCCTATAATATAAAAGATGCTGTGAAACTTTCATAAAAACAAAAAGATATACTCTAGTTCGCAATTGAAAGTAAATTAATTACATGTTTGCTATTTAACCCATCTTCAATAATTTTCATTATTAAATTACATGTTTGCTATTTAACCCATCTTCAATAATTTTCATTATTAATAATTGTTTGTATGTATACATTAATTATCATATTAATTAGTAAGATTATAAAGTAAATTCTAAATGAAATACTAATCATAGTATAAAATTTATAAATAGGCTATCCCAATTCAAGTCCATTAAATGAATTAAACCGGTCCGAAAATTAATATTGGACCTATAAGTTTTAGGCCCAAATACGCTAAAAAATTAAATAGACGGACTAAATGGGACCAGGCTTATTTTAACCATTCTAACATAATCATATCCGGTCCTTTTGTCCAACTCCAATTGGCACAATTGCCAAATTGGATTGTCTCACTCCAATTGACACATGTCATATTTGGCATAAATTAGCCCACTTAATTAAACTAAAAAATACAAAAAATAATATTTTATTATCAAAAATATAAAAAGTACTCCCTCTGTCCCATTCTTTTTGTCCCCTTTCTTTGGACACGGAGATTAAGAAAGTGGAATTGATGAGTGTGAGTGAGTATAGTACATATGGGGTCCATATACTTTTTGTGTGTAAATTTTTGCCAAAAAAGGAAATGAGACAAGAAGAATGGGACGGCCCAATAAAGAAAGCGGGACAAGAAGAATGGGACGGAGGGAGTATTTTTTTTAGTGTCTAATTAGTCTCAAAAAGTGTGAATCCAACACCATTAAACACCTTAACTCTAATTTTTTTAATATTTGTACATATAGTGGTCTGCCAATTGGGCTGGGACGGAAGGAGTACTATTAAATAATTTTTTCTCATCACAATTGCATTGCAATTGATTAGTATAGCCACGTGGAATTCCACGTGTCCCAATTTCAGCGCTTTAGCTCGCAACATGTTGACACCTCTCTTTTATGCTCTTTATTTGTTATTCTTTTCATTTCTTGTTCTTTTTCTTCCTATCCAATTTCACAACCTATTTTGTCATAAGAAAAAAATCGTTCATTTCACTTTTTTGGAAGGAAGAAAGAAGAAGAAAAATTTGATGGGTTCAGAGACATTTCTCGAAATAATTCTCGCAATTTTTATCCCTCCTGTTGGGGTCTTCCTCAGATACGGCCTCGGAGTAATTCTCTTTATCTCTCTCATTTTGTTTTTTGAAGAAAGAAAAAGTTCACAATTTTGTTTGAATAATATGAAAAATTCAATCTCATCCCTCGCTTAAATGATATGAATTCTCGATTGTTTTAATCTACATTTCTTTGATTGGATATATCTTGGTTTTCATGATATATTAATATTTTTTCTTCATTTTTTTTTCCAGATAGAATTTTGGATAGATCTTTTGTTAACGATCTTGGGGTACTTGCCGGGGATAATATACGCTATATACGTGATAGTCGTATAGATATCCCCGGCCGTGCCTCGCCGAAGGCGATGGGGATTTCTATGTACATAGAGGCATGTTTGTTGTAGTTGTTAAATGTTGGTCGATTGCATGATAAATTTTGACTTTTCCGTGCAATCGAACCATGTAATTTGTAATAGAAATGTTCATCTTCATGCTGTGTAGAATTTTTTTAGATGTTTCCAAGAAATTGGAGAAAATGTTTTAAAGAAAATTTAGTATTAGAGTTCTTGCTTTAATCACATTTCCCATCTTGATAGCCAAGTATATATTGTATGTATAATTTAGCCATTTGTATTTTATGTATTATTATTTATTTCGTATGTAAAAACTAGCCATTTGTATTTTATGTATTATTTATTTTTCCACTCAGCAATAAATTAAGATCAGTTCCAGGATTTTGAACACTGTTAAAATGCAATTTGTCTTATACTCTCTTCCTTCTAAAGAAGTTGCCTTGTATTTTTTATTTTCAAAATGAAACAAAGTGAAGTGAAGGGTCCATTCTATAAATATTTTCTTGCAATTAGAACTCCCTACATAAATTTTGGCCACCACAAATTTGTGGACTAACCTAAGGTCAATTGGATCAATACCAGTTTAAATATTGTGAGACTAATTCGTGTGCATATAAGGTGTTTGCTGGTTGGGATTGTGCAAATAGTGCTACATCATGGTACAGAGGTAGAGTCTATAGTTCGAAGACAAATTCATGGAAAACGGTCGAGGACCCCCTTTTGCCTAAGGGTTGTAGAGATGGCAAGTTTGTAGGTGGGAAGCTTCACTGGCTGAGCTTCAGAAGAGCTACAATCATTTCCTTTGACATGAAGAGTGAGGCATTTGGGACAATCGAGCCACCCGTTGACAGGAAGAGCTCGTGTGCCGTAACAGTTGGGAGTGAGCATTCATGAAATAATTGAAGGTACTATGTTCCAAATATGGTTCATGTTAATTAATTATATGTTAATTTGCATGAACCCAAAACAACAAAGTAGAGGCATTGCCTACATTTATATGCATGTTTATATTCTCTTGGTTTGGCGTTGATTGATCTTGGATTGACAAAATAGTTAAGGGTTCGTGATGTCGAACTGTTCAATTTCGGTTGACGAATTGAAAATTTCAAAAATATAGAAATAAAAATCGAACAGTTCTAGGATAATGAAACAATTTTCCATTAACTAAAAATTAAAAATTTTGTGAAAATCTCACGTGTGTTTACTATATTTTTTAATTGATATAGATATATTATTGGGTAATTCTATACATACCTCTCTTTTTACTCTCTATAGCCCCCAATTAAATATAATAACAAATATAAATGTAAATATACTACTTTACCCTTACGATTATAAAACTTTTCATTAATAAGATATAACCCCCAGATCCGAAAAAAGAAAACGAATGTCATAACCCCAAAATTTGAAGAAGAAAAAGAGAGATCTAAAGCAACTTCCCATTCCCAAATCTGTACATTAGATTTACATCTCTCCCAGTCCCATACCTTCGTTTGTTTTAATATATATTTATGGATAATTATTTGCTGCTGAAATCAATATTTGAATTACTGTTTGATCATCTATGGACAATTGTCTTCTTTGGAATTTAAACAATTACTCCTCACATCACAATCCCCTGGCCACAGTTCTGATATTTCCATTCCAAGTCCCATTTTCTTAAAGTTTGCATTTCACTTTCTGCTCCACCATGGGAGCCTCCCTTGTTGAGCCATTGAAAGAAAAACTAAACATTATAGGAAATGTGAACCAAAAATCGTATCTTTTTTCCCTGGCTTGTTATCGGACGATTAATTTTTTAAGGGACGATGTGGGTGAAAACTACAATCCATGTTGATTGACGACTTGCGAGCTCTATTTGCCTCTGCCATTTTATGAGTCTATTCCTTTTTGCGTATGGCATCGCCACTCCCTTTGGCAGCATCCACTAATTCAGAACTTAATTTGAAAGCCATCCTTTTGGTAGCATCCACTAATTCAGAACTTAATTTGAAAGCCATATTTCGATCCGGACGTTTTCGGGATGCCGCTAATAACCAACGAATGCATCTCAGGTACATCAATTAGTAGGTATGAGAGGATTAATGTTAGACCCTCAAGGACAAATGATCCATTCCGATTCTTTCTTTTTCTCTTGATTCTTTTCGCCCTACCTTTGAGTGCGGTTTGAATTATTGATTTACGTAATTGGAAGTAACCAATTAGGTTTACGACGAAACCTAGAAATCGATCACCGATCCTCCAGGCCCAACCCTAGACACTCTAAGATCCTTTTTATATGATAAAAGATTATATCTATAGTATTTTCGAAAATGATCTTTTTCATTAGATAATAAATGATGGTTTAGCGATCTCATTTTCCCACCAAATCTTCTGAATTTACCAATATTTTATTCGATATTTGCTGGAGTGTTTTAAGAGAGAGAGAGAGAGAGAGAGAGAGAGAGAGAGAGAGAGAGAGAGAGAGAGAGAGAGTGAGTGTGTGTGTTGAAGGTCACATGTATTTAATCGGGGGTTATTCAAAAGAAATTTTTTTGGGAGTTATAACTTATGAGGGCAAAATTGAATATACACAATTATTTTTATTATTATATAAAATGATGGCCTATAGTCAGTAAAAAGGGGGATATGTATAGAATTCCCATATATTATTTGTATGGTATCGTTAGTCGTGGAACCCGAAAGTTGAATATGGCCATATTGGCCGTGTATCATTAAATACACATTACATATACAAATAAACTTTGACCCAAACCTACAATTCATAACCAAAATCTGTTACCGCGCCACCAGAGATGGCCAGGAAAAAGAAACCCCGCGCCACCGGAGAATCTTTCTATCATCTTCCCCAAGAAACCATCGAAGAAATACTCGTGAGAGTTGCGGTGAAATCACTGTTGCGATTCAGGTGCGTTTCCAAATCATGGCTTTCTCTAATCGACAACAAAGAATTCATCAAAAGCCACTCCAATTATTCCAGAAGAAACACAGATTCCGCCCACCATAGCCTCTTAATATTTGATGGACGTAATGCCAAGCAATGTTCTCTGCTTGCATTGCTGGCGGGCAGCGATCCGTCTCCGTTACGCTATCCCATATCGCAGGTGTTTGTTTCCGAATCGTGCTATTGCAATGGTGTGTTCTGCGTTTACGTGGGTCGGCTCGGGCATTTTCTGCTGCTGAATCCATCCACAGGAGTCTCCAAGGAATTACCCAAAGATCCCGAGATTGACGAATCCGGTGGGGTGACGGAAACAGGGTTTGGTTGGGATGAATCGAGTGGTGCATATAAGGTGTTTGCGGGTTGGGTGGATAAAAACAGGGTTGGGCAGATGGGTAGATTCAGGCGTATGGTTGCTTCATTATGGTACATGGGTAGAGTTTATAGTTTGAAGACAAATTCATGGGAAACGGTCATGGACCCTTATTCATTTACATGTGGTGGAGAGGGGAAGTTTGTAGGTGGGGAGATTCACTGGCTGATCAAAAACAAAGAAATAATCTGTTCCTTGGACGTGAAGAGTGAGGTGTTTCGGACAATCGAGCTACCTGTTGACCCGAAGGGCCAGGATCGCCTGTTGTTGGGAGTTGTTGGGGATTCCCTTTGTCACGAGAAGAGGGACTTGGATTTGTGGGTGATGAAGGAGTCTTGGGAGAAGCTGCACACTATCCATCTTCCCCCTGAGATTGTGCAGAATCAAATCAGTGAGTATGCTGACATCATTGGCGATGCTGCGAATGGAGAGATTTTGATAGCTTACAAGGGGAGTTTGTTGGTTTACTGCCCTAAAAATGGTGTGATTCGCCACCGCAGAGAATTACATGGAAGAGCAAATCTCTACATTGAGAGTTTAACTCCACTTGATGTCTGATTGTTTTAAGGTGAAGATTGTGGGCCTTTTCTTCCTTCTACTTGTAGAAAAAGAAATACTGTGTGTTAATCCCACCAAGACATTTTAATTTTATGAATGTGGTTTATGGGTTCTATGTGGTTTGTAATGTTGATCAATAGCTTCAAAAGTAGTGTCTGCATGTTTATAATCTCTTATGTTTGGTTGATTGATTCGTGGACTGAATTGCCTCAAAATCCTCTGTTTCTAAGCAAACATTATATTGATATTTTATAAATTAATTAAACTATTACTAAATTCAACTATGTGGATTGTCTTTCTAACTGATGAGAGATTACACCTCAATTGATTATAGGCTACGAGTAATATTAATGACTCTAAATAAGTTGACCCTAATTTTGCAAGCCACTTGAAAAGAACTCATTCTAACTCGCACAATCATGATTGAAGTTCGCTCGAAATCTTTGAAGAAAGTTGTTCTAATGAGATTGAGACTATTCGTTTAAAAGTTTGAATTAAATGTATTGTTTGTTTTGTTTGTTAGTAGAAGAAAACAAATATAGTTTTTGGTCTTAATTGCATTCTTCTTCTACTTCCAAACCGTCGATGGGAAGGCGATCGACATCCCCTCGTTGATCGTCTCCTTCGTCTGATCGATCGTTTCATATATGTTCCTCATGTGTTCCTTGCTGCTCTCGTTCATCCACTCTATCACGCGCACGAGAGGTATATATCACGCCTTTCAGAATAATCGATGCCCCGCTCCAATATGAATGATCCGCCACCACTTCAGCTACAATACAATAACCTTATATATACACATTTGCAATCAACAAATATTATAAGTAAGCAATAAATGATGAGAAAAAAATGCAGAGATGGTATCTATAGTAAAAAACCTTATTTTGTTTGGAGTTGGGCATCGCTGGAGGTAATTATGCATTGTGAATATGTGTTTACCGTTGAGAAGATTCTCCTGTTCGTATAGCAAACTGATGCCATGTCTGCAAGAAGTAATTAATTAATTAATTATAGGCTCAGAGTAATATCAATGAGTAAAGCCAGATTTTGCGAACCACTTGGGAAAAATTAAATCGCTCGAACACGCCGCAGCTTGCAGGGGATGGATGACTCTTGTGAAGAAGCCTACAATTAATAATTATAATAATTATTAAATAATATTTTATCATTAATTAGTTAAATATCAATAATAGTCACAAATCGTGCGAGTCGGAGTTGTTTTCTCCTATTTGCCTGGTGAAATCCGACTCTGTTTAATTACTTTCATTATGCTAGTCCAAGCATATAATTAATGTGTACAGTAGATAAGTATAAAAGATCCGTGCCAAATTGAGTCAACTTGTGTCAAAATCGTGCGAGTTGGATTTTTTTTGGAATGGTTGGCGAAATTCGGCTCAACTCATCTGCGCTCATTATTATGGTCCCGAGACTAATAAATATGTGTATTAGATAGGTGTATGCGATTCGAGCTGAGTTGATACTTAATATTTAATTATGCTAAATGGTGCGAGTTTGAGCATTTTTTAAAATCTGAGTGGCTTGCAAAATCCGGCTCAAATAACTTCTCTGCACTTGTTATTAATACTACACCAAGCTTATAATTAATCTGTGTATCAAATGGGTGGTTGGGTTAGTATTCGACATAGGGTTAGTATGTCTCTTCTTTCGACAGTTTTTCGTCTTCGTTTTCTTGCAGCAGGGTCTCGTGTTCATGGTAATTTGTAATCCAACTTCTTAATTAGATTACCCATCAATGTTCACTCTTAACCATTAATATTGTTATGCTAGGAATTAGGGGAACATGCACATATTCTAATGTAGTTTGCTATTCCCTTTACAGGAAAAGTTAAATTCTAGTTGACGAAGAAGATAAACAACAGGAGCAATCAAATTAATTGTACCGTCTTCTTCGCCATCTACACTCAATCTTCGTTTCCACAAGCCTCCCAATCTCATCGAACTGCAATTAAGACAACAAACTATATTGTCTTCTTGTGCTAACAAACAAAAGAAACTCATATATTTAATTGAATGGTCTCATTTTATCAAGTTTCTTCAAAGATTTCGAGCGATACTGAGTCATAATTGGGCGAGTTAGAGCGAGCTAGTTCTTTCGAAGTGTCTTGCAAAATTGGACTCAACTTATTTAGCCTCATTAATATTACTCGTAGCCTATAATAATTAAGGTGTTTATTAGATAGGTATATAAGATTCCAATCTGGCTGAATCAGATTTGAATCATAATCGTGCGAGTTCGAGTTCTCATTTTAACCACAAAAAAGGTAGTAGATTCCTTATCTTTGAGAATAAAATATGCCACGAACATGTCATGAATATGGATGGAAGTGAGATAGTAAAAGGAGAAAGGGGAAGGAAATATGCTTCATGCAAAATTTGGTAAAAATGACATTTTTGGAGATCAAGGAGCTGTTTACTCTGAATGATAAGGTAGATTGATAAAACATAAGATTGAGTATTTGAAGGATGAGATTGTCAAGTTAGTTCAAAATTGAGCAATCCATCATTTATGTCCATCAAAGTAAACACTAGATTAGCTTGGATTATTTTTATCAACCCAAAACTATAGTATATGAGTTTTTAAAATTCTAAATTTTTTTTTATAAATATTAATCACAGTGTATTATATAACAATAAAATTTTATTTTATAATAAATATTATTAAAAATGATGAAATTTGTAGTATAACACGGTCGCACAGGAAAATTATGCGATATAGGATCCCATTCGGACTACAGAAGGTATTTAATGAGAAACAATTTAATTAGTAATTATTTAATTGATATAATCACAATACATTTAATTTTAAATAAAATCCAAGGAGTAATTATTATTGGCGATAAATAACTTCCAATGAAACTCTAATTTATATCAATAAAACCCTAAGTAAAAATTAATAAACCCTACGGACTCGAAATTTGAATCACAAACCAAATTCATATATAAACAAAATTTCCTAATATAATCAAAAACCGTTACCGTGTAAACGGCGCCGCCGGAGATGGACACCACATAAGAATCTCTCCATCATCTCCCGGAAGAAATCATCGGAGAAATACTGGCCAGACTTGTGGGGAAATCACTCTTGTGATTCAGGTGCGTTTCGAAATCATGGCTGTCTCTGATCGACAGCAAACGATTCATCAAAAGCCACCTCCAATATTCAATCGAAAACAAAGATGCTTCCCGCCACAAAGTCTTAATATTTCCTTTCAATTACAATAAACCCAAGCAATCAAAGCAATGTCCTCTGCTTGCATTGTTGGAGGCCAGCGATCTCTCTTTTGTATGCCATCCGATATCGCCGGATCCGATCGGAACGAATCGGCTTTGTTATGTGTGTTGTTGCAACGGTTTGCTCTGCTTTTATGACAGTAAGCGCTTTCTGCTGCTGAATCCAACCACAAGAGTCTCCAAGGAGTTACCCAAAGATCCGGAAATAGACAATAGCGACAGATATTTACACTTGGGCACAATTGGGTTTGGTTGGGATGAATCGAGTGGTGCATATAAGGTGTTTGTGGGTTGGGATGGTGTAATTAGGGAGCCGCTTGCTACATTATGGTACAAAGGTAGAGTTTATAGTTCAAAGACAAATTCATGGAGAACGGTCGAGGACCCCCTTTCGCCTAAGGGTGGTAGAGATGGGAAGTTTGTAGGTGGGAACTTTCACTGGCTGAAGTTCGCAACAGATATTAGTGTTACAATCATTTCCTTCGACGTGAAGAGTGAGGTATTTGGAACAATCGAGCTACCCCTTGACATGAATGACGGGTGTTTCCTGCAGTTGGGAGTTGCCTTTGCCTTAGCGCTTTCTTCTATCATGACCCGAAGAGAGCCTTTGATGTATGGGTGATGAAGGAGTATGGGGTGAGAGAGTCTTGGGAGAAAATTCTCACTATCCATCTTGCTGGTGAGCCTCATCATGATCTAGATTCATATTGTGCAAAAGTAGTTGGTGAAGCCCCAAATGGGGAGATTCTGATAGCTTTAGATATGGGTTTGTTGGTTTACTGCCCCAGAGATGATGTGATTCGCCAACGCATAAAAATTGACAATGTCTTCCGATTTCGAGCACATCTCTGCGTTGAAAGTTTAGTCTCGCCACTTAGGGAGATTACTTCACTCGATATCTGATTGTTTTCAATTGAAGATTGTGGAATGTTTTTTTTTCTTCCTAATTTTTATTTATAGCAGTTGTGTCTAGTAGTGGAGTGAGTATTCATGAAACTAAATATGGTAAAACACAATTGAGAATTTCCATACTATCATCTCACATATGCATGAAAACATCATTCAATCAAATCAACTGAACTGATTTGCAAGGAAATAATGATTTTAATGTAGTGATCGACCAACAAGGGGAAATTAATTACCTTGCCGATTTAGAGATATCTACAAGCCAAAAGGCTATAACATATTTATCTTCATAAACCTCCGGATGTATCTAATATTTAATAATTATATAACGAAACATATGGCCGTCTAGTTTACAATCTACCTTATCGTTTCAAACACCTCACTCTTCAAATTGGATACAAATTGGAAAAAAATTGGCAAGATAAAGACACGACAAATTGGATATGATGAACCGTTTGATAAGCCGTGAAGAAAGGATGACAGATTTTTGTTTGATAAGTCGGGAATGGACTTCATCATGAAGACACCACGAATGATTATGGACTTTTGTTTGATAAAACTCAATAAATCTTAATCCTAGTTTGAGAAGAAACAAATTTTCCTTGTCTAACAAGTAAAATAAGAAACTAATTATAAGGAATAAACTACTAATGTAACTAAATAATAGACCAAAAAACATAGCTCAAAATAAATAAAGTTCGTGGCCACCATCCTCCATTCAAGTCTTCTTGGCCTCTTCTTTGAGTCCAAACGTCATCATAAGCCTATTCCGTGCTCTTTTAATCCATCCAATACCAAATTGTATTAGATTCGGAGACGTCGAACTGCGGATTGCATCAAATTTTAACATACTATGGTTCAGAAAAAAGAGAAGTAGTAGCAAAGTTTGGTTCAAAAACAACACGAAGAAACATAATGAAACAATTTAGAGCATAAAAACATAACATACCATAAAACCTCCTTTCCAAAAAGTGGTGAGACTAAACTTTCAACGTAGGAAACGTTGCCACAACAACGGCTAATTTTTCTTGGGCGTCTTATCGATCTCTTCCACCCAAGACTCCTTCACCCCATATTCCTTCATCACCCAAACTCTGAAACTCACACTACCGTTATCTTTATTATTTCTACATACGACCTTAAGGAATCCCATCGACTCCGACAAATACACGAAATTATCTTTAATACTTGTTGGAATCACTTATTAATTAAGCGTGGTCAAAGGGTTTTGACCAAATAATTAAATGATGTGGAATTTAATTTAATAGAAATTAAATTAAATATTCACGATCTACGTTTCGCGTAAATGAACGTAATTGGGCTCGTACGTGCACATGGAGGACGTCCAGATACGTCTCTCGACGCGATCAGCGAGCACGAGTACGTCCAGGTGCGTCTCGTCTTCAAGACTCAGCTGAAACCGACGTAACTCCCGGCTGTTACA
>JAYJMF010352335.1:0-11058 GCA_036873715.1 Salvia sclarea
CGAGGAGCACGAGATTAGCACGAAACTATAAATATAACAATCAAAAGGCACAAAACGAGCAACACACACCAACACATCACACCAACGAACACATGAAAAACTCTCACAAAATGAGACCAAACATTTGTGGAAGCGAAAATGACTTATATTTATAGGGGGAAAAATTGCATAACAATGGGAAAGAAATTAAATTTTCAACAATACAATTATATTGTAATTAATGCCTATGAATTCTATTGTTGGTAGCGTTCATTATTACTAATTGATTGAAAATTTTCTACCCACAATTATGATATACCAATTATATAGAAGTTGAAAATAACCGTAAAAAAAAAATTCTTACTATATAGATAGATATATAGATTTAAAGTAGGGGGCTCTTTATATTTGGAAGCGTTTATTTTCTTGTAAATTCTCTATCAGCGGATTTGTTGTAATTCCTTAATCACAACTAATAATTGTGTTAATAATAATGGACAACCAATAACTTCTTTTAACCGTTGACTTTATATTAAATTACTGATCAGGATATAATTTTAATTATGTTTTTTTTAAAGAAATTATGTTTGTAATTAATATAATCAATAATATTATTGTTATATATAAAATAATTAACAAAAAAAAACAGAAAATGGAGTTTTTTTTTCTTGAAGGAACAGAAAATGGAGTTATAAATAGGACCCATTTTAATTCATAAGGCACACCAAATAACTTTCAAGAATTGAACGTTACAAAATTAATTCATATGACAACCCAAATAACTATGGTCTTAATTATGGTTTTAATAGTAATAATTTTATATGCAAAATAATAAATTTATTAAACTAAAAATCAGATTTACTATTTCTGGAATCCGGAAAAGTTATTATATATTATATAGATATAGATTTCTCTATATATGTTGTTGTTTCAGGTATGGTTATAATGAGAACTCCCTCTTTCGTGAGGATTGAGAACTACTACACGCATTAAACATATAATGTCATTGCATGTATTCGTTACGGAAGTTATTGTATTGAAAAAATGGATTTTTTAGAATGGATAAAAAATTATTCTTAATTCTAATTTTAAAATACGGTTCTCATTTGCAGTTCTTAGCTCTTGAAAATTCTTCTTCGTAGAAATTGCGAACCATTGCACAAAACTACAAATTGACGCCAATTATGAACTTGATTTTTCAGCAAACCTTAAAGGAAGATATTAAAAAATAGTGGAGATATGTCTACTAAAATTATAAGATATATATTTAGGAGGCAAAAATGTGGAAGAAAAAGAAAAGTAAGAGTGGAGAAAAGTCCTTCTACACAAAAAATACAAATAAGAAATTAAAATACTAGGTAGAGGCACACTTTTTTTGTTTTTTTGTCCAAGAACAAATAAAAACTTTGTATCTTATATATACCATGGATATCATTTTTTTCATAGAGATGACTGGTGTGACTCCCAAGTAATTTGTTCTTCATTTTCTTGACTCCTTTTGAGTCTTGAAGATTTTTATTCGAATTCGAATACACATCAGCTACTTGTTTCACGTCATCACCAAACTCTGTGACGACGTCATTCAATCTTTTCACGTTTCTAGGAAACTACACTTGCACAAACTTCCTAAATCACAAAAAAAATATAAAACAAAATATGGAGAAGCTTCAAACAAAGCTCTTTGAAGCTGCAACACAAAACTCCATTGCTTCACTTCATCAACTACTCAAAAATGATCCATTGCTTCTCGATAGAGATTTGATTAACCCTAATTTCGACGAGACGCCTCTCCACGTGGCAGCAATGCTAGGCAATCTCGAGTTCGTGGAGGAGATCATAGGGCTAAAACCCGAGCTCGTAAACGAGCTGAATTCGCAGCTCTCTTCACCTCTTCATCTTGCTGCAGCTAAGGGCCATGTTGGTGTGGTGAGGGCTCTTTTATCAGTGGATAAACGGGCTTGCTTGGTTCGCGATAGAAACGAGCAGCTGCCTCTGCATCGTGCAGCGGCCAAGGGCCATGTCGAGGCCATGAAAGTGCTGCTTGAAGCTCAACCAGATGCAGCCATGGTGAAGATTCATGGAGGAAGCATTTTGCATTTTTGTGTGAAAAGCTACCAAATGGACTCTTTGAGGCTAATTGTGGAGAGTGTGAAGAGTGATGAGTTGATAAACTCTAGAGATGATGATGGAAACACTGCCTTGCATTTGGCTGTTGGAGACAAGCAAGTTGAGGTATTGATAAAAAAATAAAATCACGAAATAATATTTATTATATTTATTATCATCATATCGTATATAATGCAGAAGTTAACTTATTTCCTCTTCATTCGTCAATTAAAATTATTACCTTCTTCTTATATATAGACAAAGAATCCACAAAACCCTCCATCCATGTTGTGGTTACCCTTCCCAATTAACTTTTACATTCAAACAATTTATTAAACCTCGTATCACTAAAGACAGTAAAAAAAAATCGTATTTATTTGTTCTAAAATCCCGTGCCGAAAAAGAAGGAAGCCAATGATATTAGGACAGAGGGAGCAATAAATCTAAAATTAAATGAGTAATAAACTAAATATTTTTTATGGAAGCATAAAAAAAACAAAAATTAACAGTATAATAGTGGGATGAGATTCATTGTATCATAGTTGGTGTTCATGTACCATTTTCATTTATTTATTTTTTTAAACATTTTTTCGTCAACTTTAATTTTATATGTTGTAGTTTAATTATATAATTATTAACAAGAGTTTGTTGCATTCAGTTAGGATGTATAATTATTTTTTATTATTTAATTTTACTTTTAGTGGTTCATAATTCATTTTTAGGTTGATAAATTCAAAGTTGGGGTATATAATTTTTTTTTTTTAAATTTAATTTTTTGAAATAAAAATTTAATATTATTCATAGTATTATAATAAAAATATTTATATAAAAAATATTTTTAAAATAAGAGATATAAGGATGGGTACATGAAGTGGAAGACCTCGTAACTAGGCATAAGCCTAGGGCCTCAAAAATTTTGGGGGCCCAATTCTTTTATATATATACACCTATATATATATAATATATTAAGAAGTACAATTGGAGTCATGGAGAAAGGGGATCCAAATTTTTTTTTTTTTTGTTATATAAGATGAAAATTAGAATTGTGCAATTATATATTGATGATGATGATGTTGCTCTAGTATTTGAATATATATTTATTCAATTTTATTTGATTTTATTTATTTTTATTTGAAATATAATGGTAGTGACTAGATTATTGTACACAATATGCCGCCTAAATATATGTTCGGTACTCAAAAGAGAAAAAGGAAACAAAGAGAGACTGAAGTAATTATAAGTCTAGGCAGGACATATAAATAAATATTCTAAGTCTAGTAGTACACAAAGGTCAAATATAATGAAGGGAAATATCAACAGGAGTGGAAAATCAATTTGAGGAGAAACATGAAGTTGAGGATTTAAATCCTAATAAAAGTGATATAGCTAATGAGGTTATTATATGATATGTCAGTTTTTTTTGGGTAAGAATTCTTTGTATTTTTTTGGAAAAGTTATTATTATATGGTATTTCATTTTTTTTTTTTTTTTGCATTATAGGGGCCTATTTTTAAAATCTCGCTTAGGGCCCCGTAAGATATAGGTACGGATATATTTTAGATTCTTTTTGTATTAGCACCCTCCAAGCTATATACTATATTTTTGGCCTTGATTTTGAGCTCTTATTGCACAGGCGATCAAATACTTAGTGAGCATCAATGGAGTAGAAGTGAATGCAGTAAACCCCGAGGGTTTAACACCACTCGATATTTTGATCCAAAGTAGAAGAGATTTGAGGGATTCCCAAATTGAAAAATCCCTCAAAAATGTTGGAGCTTTGGAGAAAGAGTTGGTTGCATCTTACAAAAAAAAGAAGAAGAATAGTTTGGGGAGTTGGATGAAGCAGAATGATGAGAGGCTTGAGAAGCACAAGAGCTCGCTAATGGTGGTCGCCTCGTTGATCGCCACCGTGGCTTTCCAAGTCGTCGCCAACCCTCCGGGAGGCGTCTGGCAAGAGGACAAGATTGTCGAAGACTTCGACGACACAGTGCCTCTAAAAATGATCAAACTGTCTGGGGATTCTGTGTTTGCCTATATGTACCCCGAACTGTACAAGAGATTCTGCATTGTCACCACGGTGGCGTTCATGGCGTCTCTGAGCATCATACTGTTTCTGATGAGCGGATTGCCGGTGGGGCAGAGGATCTTCAGGTGGATCCTTATGGCGGCCACGTGGGTCGCTATTACAGCGCTCGCGTTGTGCTACACGGGAGTGCTTTTTGTGCTCACGCCCGAGGGGAATAAGAGCCAAAAGGCGGTTATAGATGTCATAGATGTCGCCATGTATGCGTGGAGCGGGCTTATGGCTCTCCTCCTCATTGGCCACACCATTCGCCTCGTAGTCAAGCTCGTTAAAACGGTTTGGAAAGTGTGCAAGTCGTGCACGAGGAGGAGGAGGAGGTCTGCAGGGGCAGGGGCAGGGGCAGGGGCAGGGGCAGGGGCGGCTCGACCCTGAGGCTAATGGAAGGCCACGAGAATGTCCCGAACAATTTGAAATAATTCATAGTCGTTGGGGGTTAAATTGATATTTAGTACCCAATAAATATGTTGGTATATGTGTTTAATTTGTTTCTTAGGCAGAGTGCTCTTTGTTTTCCCTTTCACGGTGTTTTTCACCTTTGTACTACTTTCTCAAGGGTTCCAATTTGTGTGTGTATTCGGGGTTGTTAGGTTTTTTCACCTTTGTACTGTCTCAAGGATTTCAATTTGTGTATTTTCCGGGATGTTAGGTTTTTCACCTTTAATTTGTACTGTTTCAAGGGTTTCAATTTGTGTGTATTCGGGAGTGTTAGGTTTTTCACCTTTATACTGTCTCAAGGGTTTCCATTTGTGGGTTTTCGGAGCTCGTTAAAATGGTTGGGAAAGCGTGGGCGTCGTGGAAGTGGATGTCTGGGGCAGGGCCGGCTCGACCCTGAGGCAAATGGAAGGCCACCAAAATGTACAGAACAATTTGAAACAATTTATAGTCGTTGGGGCTTAATGATATTTACCCAAATAAATATGTGGTTACATGTGTTTTGTTTCTTAGGCGGGTACTCTTTGTTTTCCTTTCACGGTGTTTTTCACCTTTGGATTTCGGCCGGAAAGGTTTTAATGGGACTTTGTCCCAAGGGTTTCAATTTTGTGTGTTGTGTTAGATTTTTTTTTTTCTTTTAGTTAAATATTCTTATCTCATCACCATGTTTGCGTCGATCGGGCTCATGGCTCTCGTCCTCATCGGCCACACACCATTCGCGCTATAGTGAAGCTTGTTATAACGGTTAGGAAAGTGCGGAAAGCCAACCTTAAGCCACTCAACCTTATTACGTCCTTAATTAAAGTAGAATACTCCATCCGTTCCAATGAATGCGGTTTGTTTTTCTTATCGTACGTCCACTAAAAATGGTTAATTATGAAAATTACTTAACCGTTAATTAAGTATGCCGCACTACTCAAATCCAGTGGCTCACACTATCTTTAACCCTAAAGTATATGTATAAAAGTAATAATCAATCCACTATGCCACACTACTTTAACAATAATAGTAAAATTAATAATGATGACGATGATGATGATGATGTCTCGAGTTATAGTCATTCATGATGCCGAAAAGTAGTACAGAAAAGTTATTAAATTAATTCATTTAGGATATCTAGAAAAATTAAAAATAACTCTTTAAGTATTGTCATTTAACATCTTTAAAAATATGATACTTGTATAAAATATCCAAAAACTTATCGTAATGTAAATTTCATTTAGTGTTGAAAGTGAATATAATTGAGTTCATAATGTGTATTTTCTAACCAAAAATTTTAGACTGAAAATTAAACTTTGACCTTAGTTTGTGCATTTACATATAATTGATTCTATTGGAAAATGGAATTTAAATTTTTGTTTTTACTTCCTCTTCATCAATTTTTTTATGTTAATGTATCAAAGATGAGCTTGCAGTACTAATACTTATGTAACCATCTTCTTCTCATTTGCTTTCATAAATCACATTAGATTTCCATATTTGTTCGTATTAATCTCGTCCGCCCATTTTGTAGGGTTAGGAAACTCTATGCATTACTTTTTATAATTTGAAATAGAATTTCAATTTCTATTTATTACTATTTCGTCCTATTACAAGTGTCTAAGTATGTATTCCATTTTAGGTGCCCTATAAAGTGTCTACTTTCCATAAAAAGAAATAATTACCACTTTTCTCTTTTATACTTTACCATTTATTATTTTCTCTTTCTTACTTTATTTCTTATTTAATTATATTTCTACTTTTCTATTTCATGCTTTATCATTTGAATTATTATATCTCTTACTTTATCTTACCTAAACACTCTCTAACTACTTATTCCTTAATCTCCGGCCCCTTAATTACCTAGACACTTGTAATGGGACGCAGTGAGGAGGAGGAGGAGGAGGAGTAGTAGTAGTAGTACTAATAATAATAATAATAATAATAATAATAATAATAATAATAATAATAATAATAATAATAATAAATAAATAAAAAAAGAACACGAATGAGACCTTTTGGTGATATGTACGAATTAGGATTTGGATTTGAATAGAATTATAAAAAATTTGAGTTTGATTCCAATTCGAAGATTTTTGAGTTTATTTATCATCAAAATTAACTCTTGATTTTTGATTATATACATATATTAATTTACAAAACTATCCTTAAAATAATATACTATGTAATAGGGATAAAATAGGCAATCTATATTTTGTAAAATCCATACTTTTATTATTTTGTAAAACCCATACTTTTATTATTTGTATAGATTATTAAGGAGGAGAAGATGGTGGAGTTTCGACACATTTTTTCCTACCATTTTTAAGTGAAGTTTGTGTATTTGAGTGGCTTTTTGCATAAGGGTTCTCACAACCTGTGAATGTTTTCATTATCTTTTTTCATACATTACTAAGTTAATATAATTGATGTGTACTTCAGTACTTGAGTAGCCAATTTATTTTGGTTCATTTTCAAAATATGAACACATATTAGCTACTTTAAAAGAAATTCTTAAAATACAAGGTAGGAGTTAATTATGTGCTATATCTCAAGTCAATCCAATGTAAATGCCTAACATCTCCAAGTAAATAAATAATTTGTGCATATGTGGGTGATACTGCAGATATGGAAGAAAGAAAAAGAAATCCAATGTAAGGCCTACAAATACTAATAACTTTACCGACATAAGTATAGTAAGAACTTCATACACCACAGTATTTACGTAACACTGTAAAAGTTTTGCGCATATTTATAACATATTGTTACTAGTTTAGCTCGACCTACACTTAAATTTATCTTTTATTCGATGGGCATATATATATGTACGGTAAATACGTATATTATGCAACTTAAATACCCTACGTACCTACGAAATAGCAAAGTATTTATTATAGACATGGCTAGCCGAATGTTGCATGAGATGCAAATAAGTTTTATAAAATGACAATTTTGTATGTAAACGACATTGTTTCAAGTTAAAGCTACACAACACTTTTATATTTATTGAAACGATAATGTTATCATATTGATCAAAATGATGGGTTATAAGGTTAAATAATTTGTTATAAAAATTAATTACATGTAGTATCTGGTGAGCTAAGAGTGAAAAAATGACCACTGTAGTATTTATACGAAAATCTCGAATGCGGTCATGATTTTAATTGGTATCGACTATAGTTCATATTGTATATTTATGTATCTCCTGTTTTTATTTATTATTTAATTAGAATTACCAATTTAATTTTATCTACTTTACAAGTAGAGCAATGTGGTTATTTGTTAGTATATGCAAGTCTTGATACGCATTCGTGATTTAGTTGAACAATTCATCCTAGGCAGAAGTTCCAAAATTGAGATAAATTTGAAAAGTCGGTGCTTATTTTCCACTGTCAAAAACTGGAAACTAATAATGATAAGATAATAATGAGATGAGATGGGCGGCCCAAGATAAGTGCAAGCGACCAGCTTTGCTTTTTCAAAGAGATTTTACTTGCTACCAATAAGAAAAGGAGTAGTAGTTAATTTAATTGCCACGAGAAAGCCCTCGCTCTAATTATATCTCACGGGCCATCATTAATTATCTCACCCACAATATACCTACGTATTAATTATCTAAAAGAGACTTTTTTTCTTTTTTTTTCTTTTTACTCTTTAGTATTCTAAAATTGCAGCAGCTGTTTTGAAATCTCGTTCCAAGATTTTGTAAATACTGTAATCAAATTCAACATAATACATAAAAAAGGCAATACTTGCGGTGACGAACCCAAAGAGGAGCCAGGGCTTAAATTCCCACCAAGCAAAACTTCGTTAAATTTTTGTCGAAATTGTCATGCAATAGTAGGAATCAAATTCGAAATTTAGAAAAGTACAGCTCCCATTATTTCTTTTGCATCTGCCATGGCTTACGAATAACAGCTGTCACTACCTATAAAACCATAGCAACATTTAATTAAAGACCAGTAACAAATTAAATTCAATGAGATACACATATGGTAGGTTTGTATGATTAGCAAACAATTAAACCTTAAGCGGCGTTTGCTTGTTTGAGAATGCGCCAAATATTTGTGATGAGAAAATTATTGATTGGAATTGAAATCAAAATGGGTAAATGGCTACATTAGCATTTATTGGGGCTGAAACCAATAAGTTTGTTAGCGAGGTCGTAACTGACACGTGTCCCCTGCTGCTGCACGTTGCCGATGATCGACAGCGTCCCGCTCGTCCCCGCGAACGCGAAGCAGTATTTCCCGGCGTCGTCCACCGGAATCAGGAAGTTGCTCGGCCGCAGCGCCACCGCCTTCCCCCCGGCGAACTGGAGCGACACCGTCGGCACCCTCACCCTCGTCATCCCGGACAGGTCGTAGCACGTGTCGAACAGCGAGAACCCCCCCGCCGCCGGCAGGTTCTGCGCCATGCCGGCGAATGCGTCGCGCACCGCGTTGTACACCTCCGATCGCAGCCGCGTCACCGCCGTGCCGGAGTCGATGATCACCCCGCCGCGTCCGTCGCCGCCGATCGAGAGGAGGCTCGGGGAGAATTGCACCGCCCGCCCCCCGACGTTGATTCCGGTTAGGGCTACGTAGCGGTAGGTGTTGATCCGCGAATTGGTGAGCAGAGGAGCGACGACGGAGTCGGCCGGCCGCGCCGAGTTGAACTCCAGCGTGGAAGACGCCGTGGAATCGCGGTTTACTAAGCAGTAGGAAAACGAATTGGCTTTGATTTGGGAGGTGAGGGAGAGAGGACCGCCGCCGAGGCCTAATAGGCCTGCGGCGCCGGCGAATAAGCCCTCGTTGTGGTGGCCGCAGCCGATGGCGACGTTGGGGGCGGCCCCGGAGGCGCCGAAGGAGACGGTTTCGGTGGCGAAGCTGCCGACGGTGTAGGATCCATCCCCGTAGGAGACCTGGCAGCAGCAGCCACAAATTAATTAAAAGTGGGGAGAATGGTTAATTAAATTGGACTAGTACCTGGTAGAGGCAGGCGTCGGTGCGGCAGGCGGAGACTTCGAGGGCGGAGCACTGGGCGGAGGCGCAGGGGAGGGGGCGGTAGGTGGCGGAGGCGGAGGGGTTGAAGATGGGGTCGGATTGGTTGTAGCAGTCGGAGCAGGGCTGGCATTGGAGCCAGGAGATGTCGCTGCCGCTGTCAATCACCATGTAGAAGTCCTTAGGGGGACGCCCCACGCCGATGCGGGCGAAGTACTCGCCGCTGCCAAGCCGGATGCCGGAGGTCACTGGGGACTGGAATTCCTGCGGCGAGAGGGCAAGGGAGTGGCGGAGGAGGAGGGAGCTCACGCGCGCCTCGTCGCGTGCAAGCCGGGAGAGGGTGAGGGCAGTGTAGTTGTTGCCGCTGTGGGCGGCGGAGGGGAGGGAGGCGCGGGGGTGGAGTGTTAGAGACAGAGAGAGAGAGCCACTCCTTTCTACCTGCTGCTGCTGTTGTTGTACGGCCGCCGGAGAGAAGACTTGGCGGGCTTGGCGGAGGGTGGCGGCGGCGTCGAAGAAGTCGAATTGTTGGTCGTGGGAGGAGGAGATGAGGATGAGAGAGAAGAGAATGCAGGAGGTGAGAGACAGAGAGAGAGCAGCCATGGTTTTGGTTTTTTTGTTTGTTTGCGGTAAGAATGTGAAGAGAAAGAATTAGTAGAATTTATAACTCGAGCGGTGGAGTAAAGAGGGCAGAGCAGAGCAGCGGCAGCGGCAGCGGTGAATGATCAATACCATAATATTATCTTCAATTAGTAGGAACACAAGATTAAGCTTATCGCTACATTTTTTTATATCAAATTGGAAATAATAATTAATACAACTGAATTCGAACATTTCGATTCTTTGGATTTGGTTTCAGCTTATATTTCTATTTTCAGCTAAACCTGGATATGTGTGTTTCAAGGTATGCGAGTTTGAAAAATATATAGAGTTAATATTTAAATATGGACTGAGTTTTCTTAATATGAAGTACTGTATAGTTTGATACTTTAAAATAATTAAGCATAATCTAATAATTGATAGTATGTTACTATAAATATAACTCTCAAATTTGATAGTATTGTGGATAGTGTTCTTGCCAATTAATGTGGAATTCTTGTGTGTAGAAAAAGCTTTTCTTTTTCTCTTTTTATTTTAGCTTTATTGTGCACTAATTTCTTATGTGTATAGTTGTTAAGTTTGAAAGAAAAACTACTAATTAGATTTTACTGGTAGAAATTCATGAAAACTGGAAACCAAAATTTTTATATCTATATATAGAAAGTAATTTTGATAGATTAAATATAAGAGGAACATTTATAAGATTAAGTTTTAACCTATCAAACGCTCTTATATTCATATCTAACTCCAAATTCAGTCTAGTTACTCGTACAATTAACGTAATACAATTAACTTAAATACGTGTTATACAAAATAGGGGTGCGAGAATTGATTTTATCGTGAGAAGTGAGAATGACGAACAAGAGCATAAAAGCGATGAACAAGCGCATAAAATCAACG
>JAYJMF010352346.1:0-11057 GCA_036873715.1 Salvia sclarea
ACAAAATTGTCACTCAAATCAAAATCAATTTGAAATCAATTTTTCAATTTGGCTCCACATTTAAGTATAGTATAAATTTCCATATTTGAAAAGTCAAGTTCCAGTATTATTTTATTTATGTATTTTAGACTTTCCACTAAAGCGTTGATTTGAGAACGATCAAATAAAACTTATAATACGATCGAGTATGTTTATTATATTTGTAGAAACTCATAATTTTTTCTCTCATTTACCATAAGAGCTTGTTATGAATCTTATGATTATTTGAGACCAATCACTCTATGTGAGCAATAACTACACAAGAAATTAAAATTCAGAAGTCCCAACAAACATGCAAAAAGGCTTATAGAGTGGACTCAATATTGTTCAAACCCAAACAATCACAATATATATCAAATTTTAATTACAAGCTGTCAACGCCAACAAATCCAATACATTCCGAAGCTGCATTTTTCAGCCAACTTCTTATTTCACTTTCTATATAATCCAATGTATAATTGAAATTATAAATCTAAAGGAGGGAAAAAAAAGGATAATTTTTGTTAAAAAAAAAAGACAAAAACACAAAACAACGTGTAAATTACAGTGTAAAAGAAACAATTCTCTTATTCATCTCCAATAATTAAAACATGTCCAATTATATTCCGGCGGGCTGCTTTCAGTATAAAATATAAAAGCACGCCGCGGCCCGTGAGCACCGAAAGCCCGACACCAGCCAGAATCACAAGGCCCATTTGGGCCTTAGAACTGGATCGGGCTCGAAAACGTCTGACCGAATCTCCAAGTAGATGGCACAATATTGAGGAATTGCTTAGTTATGCCATCACTAGTTGTGACCTTGAAAGATATAGCTTGGCCATTGAGATAGGAGTTTGATTGCCAATTAGCACCCCAATTCCTTGACATGGTCATCCAATTTGTTCTAGTCCCCTTGATTTGAACCGATTGGACCGAGCCACCGTTGCCCACGTTGGAGATCATCACTAGCTCGAAGTAGTCCCTCCCATTCATCGTGAATCTCACCCCACCGTGCTTCTTGCAGGGCACCCTACATATCATCCATACACGTCATGTGTATACAAATGTTGACTTTATTCAATATTTTGTACTACATTTGGCATACTAGGTGCAATTTCCATATAAGTAAGGGTTAAATGTCCCAACTTATTAGATGTCACACCACATGGGCATTAATGATTTACTTTTAGACTAATATCACTTTGAATTCCAAAACGTATCTGTTTGATAAAAAACATCATTAAATATCTATCGGGTTTACCTCTGGTAGATGACGGGGATGATGCCACCTCTGTAGATGCCAATCTTCTCCCACGCGGGCTGAGCCATGTCGAAATGCTGACGTGGAGGGTTGCACCAACCCCCGTTGTCGCTGGGGAGGGCGTAGTTGGGCGGGCAGAAGTTGGTGGCGGTGATGGTGACGGAAACACCCTTCTTGCAATATTGAGGGTTTGTTTGGAAATCACAAATAATCTTGAAGCATTGCCCACAAGCTGCCCCATTGTTGAACAATGCAGTGCTCAATGCTGCAGTTCTTGTCCCATATCCAGTTTCATACAAGTTTCCATATCCACAAGCACCTCCTGCACCATCCCAAAATATTAAATAAATTAATTTCAAGACAATAGAAAATAATTATGTTAAAAATTATCTAAGGCATACCCATTGTTCCAGAAGCATCACTGCCTCCATAGAAGGTTGCATGAGCCTTATACCATCTAGAAGCTGTGATGGCATTGGCATTGATGATGAAGCTACACAATGCAACTGCAAAGACTAGCATCAAAACTCCATTTTTCTCCATGTTAACTCGAATAAAGAGACAAATTAGATGAATAGAATTAAGATGTTTCTGAGATTTAGTGCTGAGAATCGCAAGATTTAGACGGAATTATATAGGTGCCACAATTCTTGGCTAAAAAACAACACCACATGTGACAGAGCTGCAAGTAGCCAACAAAACTCATTATTTTTATATATTTGGATTATCTTTGAATCTCATTCAATAATTATCCCATGTTCTCTTCCCACATGGATCTCCCAACAGAGGAGCCGTGAATGCACACTACCAAAATTATTCATTTTTCACATTCTTTAAAGCTGATGGTTGTTGCCATACTAAGAAAATTATACCCCATTGTAATTTCAATTAATGACTTTTTCTTTGTTTGCAAAAATGTTTTCATCTAATTTGAGTAGTAGGGTATGTCATGTGCTTGTTTTGACCAAGTATAGTTTACCAACATATCATTTCTCATGTGTTATGCCTATGTCGTTGACATTAATAACATATATTGCATGGTAGTGTTGTATTAATTTTCTCAGCCTAGATTAATAAATAATTAATCTGGGTTAACCCTTTTGTCAGTTTTTGTTGTTGCAATTAATGCTAATTAATAATTAGGGGTTTCTTGTGTAGATTAAGGTACAGCCCTTTCATTTACCTTAATGATATTGTGGAAAACCATAGAAATTTGATTTATTGATATTTATCAAGACGTACTAAGTTTGATGTTACTTTATGGTTTGACTTGAACTCTAATTAACATTAGTTGGAGAAGCTAGTCTCATCTAGACTTTTATATATCAAGTAGTTGTTAAACTTAACTTGATGCTTAAGTTCAATAAGTCAATTTTATTCTTAATTAAGATATATATACGATTAGAAATAATTAATTACCATCATTGTTAATCGAATAATTCAACAAACATAATTACTATAATTGTAAACTGAGTTATCAATTTTTTATATTGTTTTTTGTCAAGGCAAACACTTTTATACCCCCGGTGTATATACATCACCTTGTAATCAATGGTGGTGGGGTAGAAAGGAAATGCATCTTGGATTTGAATAGTGTTATGTATATATATCCCCGATGTATAGGAATCCACCTCGGTAGTTAATTGCCAGCAATGCATGAATTGTTGTGTATCTTGCAGTTTTAACAAAATTATTTGAAACGTTGTAATAATATCACAATCTTTTAATTTGTTGTAATATTAATGGTTAATATTCAAATATACCCGACTTTTGTCTGTATGAATATTTTATTATCCAACATTCTAAAGTATTCATAAATTGCCCCAAAATTGCTTTATTATTAAAAATATAGCCTAGTCATCTAATGACATCGAATGAAACATGACATGGACGGCAATTCTTGCTAACAAAACAATGTTATTTTGTCTTAATTGTGATTGTCAGTCCACGTCGAGTTTCCTTTAACGATATTGATTATCAGACTAAATTTGTTACAATGGGGCAATTTCAGGGGCACGAATTTTGTGTATCTTGCAATTTTGAACAAATCATTTGAAACGTTGCAATAATATCACAATCTTTCATTTTGTTGCAAAATTAAGGGTTAATATTCAAATAAAGCCCGATTTTTGTCCGTGTGAATAATTTATTGCCTAACATTCTAAATATTCAATAATTAAATGGCCCTAAAATTGCTTTGTCTAAAATATATCCTAGTCATCTAATGGCATTGAATGAAACATGATGTTGATTAATTAACTACTGATGTGAACGTTAATTCTTGCCATGTAAAACAAAATGATGTTGTTTGTCTTAAGTGATTGTTAGTCCGTGTAAGTTTCTTTCAACGTGTTTAGATTATCATACTATACTTGTAACAAAACAATTTCAAAGTCCTATTTGAATATTTTAGAGTGTCGGGTCATAAAGTATTTCATATGAAAAGAAAAAATATCTGGCCATATTTGAATATTAACATCAAAATTAATAATTACACTTTCAATATTTTCGGCACTGAAAAGTTGACACATCGAGGCAAACTCTGGTGAGTCATGTCACGTCACCTCTCTGTTGATTAGAAATTTTTTTGAGAATTAATTTTGCAACAAACTGAAAGATGGTAATATTATTGCAACCTTTTAAGGATTACGTTAAAATTCCATAATAGTTGAATTTAAATTTTTATATTGAGAGATAGTTGGCCTCTTGCATTTGAGTTTTGAGTCGGGGTTGAGAAATATAAAATCAAACTCCATTAATTAATCACTCACTTTTATATAAGTACGAAATACCACCGAATTACTAGATCTACGTACGGTAATTAAACCGACTTATGAATTATTAAATATACTGCATTTATTGATTTGATGTTGTGTTTCAAATTGTCTTCCATCATGAATTAAAACATCTAGAAACTAATAGTACTTTGCATGTTTTTAATTTATTTAATAGTCGCCTCTTTTAAGTCGTAATTGAATTATGCCGGATGAAGCGCCTGCTTTCAAGACGTTCACATATATTGAATTGAAAATCTGCTTCACCTCCAAATTTATAATTGGCAATTATAATTGACCAAATTTTTAATATAATTTCTCCACTTGTGATTTATTATGAGCGACGCGTTGAACAGAAGGAAATTGTACAAAGTGACATGTACTATTCGTACGCCATTTTTGATATATGATCATTGCCATGTGCTCATACCACCTTTTAAGCCAACCCCATGAGAGAGAATCTATTAATAATTAATATTCATATGATGACTTTAATAAACTAACAAATTTAAGGAATAATTTATAAAATAATTGGCCTATAAATCAACCGTCCCAATAAGTAGAAATAATCACTAACTAATGTATAGAAAGTATATAATGGATGTGGATGCCAATCATTGGAATATCATGAATGTGATCAGTTAGGTGAAAAAGTTACCAATTGACGTTATCAAAGTCGTACACAAGCATATATAATTGTTGTATGATACAGAGCTGCGGTGATCGATATGTGTTTCGGATTAAGATTAATTTAATATGTTGCATCTATATATAACTATATATTCTTTGAACAATTAGTTGTAGATGGAACATTTTAAATTGCTTTCTTGTCACAAATACCATCAAATTATGTAACGGTGTCGAAGGAAATGTGATAGGTACAAATGAAAGCTGATTTAATCGTTATTTTTGTCACATAAGACAAAACGACATTGTTACTGAGACTTGTTGTTGAAATCATGAGTTTCATTTTTCTGCAATTTCCAAGAGATGGATCTTTTCATCTTTTTCTTAATTTTTTAAGTGGAAATAAGCTTTTCGTTTATTATTTAATTTAAAAATAGACAAATAACTGTGTGTTTTAATCGTAGCAAAAGTTACCAGTTAAGTCAATTTTAATAGTCCATATGTCATATTTTATTTGAGCTTTATTTTCCAACCTAAAGAATATGTGAGAGAAAACGTTGACATGGTTAAAATGTAATCATGTTTTCTTATTCTTTATTTTCTAAATTTGTGATAAAATTAAGAACTCATTCTAAAGAAATATATATAGTTTGCAGCTTAGAGATGATTATGTGGGAGTTCGAATGATGAACTGTTTTGTTGGACAAAATACCACCCAACTTGTATACTAAAAGATTGTTAATTAAAACGTCGATTAACAAATAAGAAAATGGATAATGATGCCTCTCTCAATTGTATAATGTTTTTCAAATTCGGTTGAAAGTAAAAACTCAAATAAAACAGACAATTTGATCATAGCGTAGTAACAAAGACTCATGCAATTGCTACTTGCTAGTGCTCAAGAGTTGCATCATATAAGGCACCATAAATAATATAATAGGGTATGTGAATGTGAGCAGCAATGTGTACATCTGATTTTGGGCTTATTTTCATGTTAAAGCAAAGTTTACTTCCAAGTGGTTATACTTGTACGTACACTTCAATATTTCTTTAAAAACATCGAATAGTTTTGGATTTTTTATGAACTTATTGCCATGTGAAGTGTCCAAGAAGAGTAATTAAATACCAAAAAGATAACTTATTTCTTTTTTTAGCTATTAACAGTCTAGTTTATTATTTTCAATTTGGATCAAGTGACTTTGAGATAGTTGCATAAAAGAAAGGAAAAAGTCGTTGTGCTTACTCTGCTATACTCTTCCCATTTATGAATTGTTCAATGTTTATAGGAATTATATGTTTTATTAATTGAATTGAGGACAAATAACAGCGAAAAACTGCTTTTGTTTTAATAATTGATTCATCTACACTTGTATATTCTGGTATAATTGTTACTCTATCTGTCCTTCAATTGTTTGTACACATTCCTTTTTGGGTTGTCCCACCATCTTGATGCATTTTATTTTTTGGACATTTTTACCACACACACAATTTTAAATACTCTCTTCATCCCTTAAGAGTATGCATTATTTTGACCGGTGCAGATTTTAATAAAATGTAGTTGACTTGAGCTGTAGTGGAATATGGGTCCTACAAAAAAATATTGCTAAACGTAATGTTAGTGGAGAATGGGTCACATAAAAAGGTATTGAAAAGTGTAAAAATAGTATAAATAAATGTTAAAATAAGGGAATAAATGGGACCCACAAAAAGTGGTTATTTCCAAAAACAGAAAATGCATACACTTGAAGGATGGTCCAAAATGGAATAAAATACATACTCATAAGGGACGGAGGGAGTATAATATATTTGTATCACTACTTTATACAACTTACACTATTTTTTCAACTCTCCTTAATTCCCGTGCCAAAAAGAAGTGCACCAACAATTGAGGGACAGAGGGAGTACTATAAAAGAAGTACAACCCCGATCAATGTCAAAAGGCAAAACGGTCTTAACATATTTCAATGTGTTTGGTTTTTGGTTCTAGCTTCGAATGAAAGTTGAATGTTGATGTGCCTTGAATCAATCTCCCGCTTCGCAGAGTTGTTTGGGATCTCTTAGTTCGAAAACCTAGTTGCCTAATACAATTTGTTCTCCTTTTCTGCCCGTGGACATAGTCAATTCATTGCTGATAAACCACGTAAATATGTGTTTTTTTACGTTTCCGTTTCTTATTGCTCATTAATCCTATTCTATTCTGATACGAAATTGAAGTTATCAGAGTTAAATGGATCATTTGAAAGTTGATGTCATAGACTCATAGTAAATGTTTAGTAACAAAAACAAGAAAACGAACAACTCTATGTTGTTAAGTTTTTCAATTTACTCCTCCTAATCATTCACAAAAATAGGCAAAATCGCCCAAATAATTAATGTGCCTTCTGACTCGTCCACAAAATTTTGAATTTTTATTTTCTCGTTGTTCTTTTTCCTATTATTTTTCTAACTTTTATTCTTTTCTTCCTCTCAAAATCATTAGTCCCCTTTTCTACCTTTCTCTTCTTCTGCTAACTTGTAGTTATGGATATTGTTTCATCAAATTTACATGACCTGATTATTAATTAGTGGAGGATATTGTTTCATCAAATTTACATGGAGCAGCAAGTAGCATATTATCAGAAAATACGAAAATAAAAGAATGGTCCTCACCAATCACGTTTCACTCTAAACAAGTATGGATGTCCAAATGAAATGCGTGACACAGAGAACAAAAACGGCTCAGCACGCTAGCGCGGCCCAAGTTAGTCTACAATGATTGATTACACATTAGAATGACATGAACGACACCCTAAAGTTAAAAAAAGAAAGAAAACTAGAATTGGTGGAAAAATAATTAAATAACAATAATAAAAAACTAAAAACAAACATAGAAATGGGGTTGATACACATATCAGCTTATAGAACATACTGTCCTCATACAAATAAACCCCAAACCTTCAACACCTAAGCAACTCAAGCAGCTGCTTGGACCGGCCCATTCGCTCTGAAACCACGACCCCTTCCACGAATCCCCCTCCCGCGGCCACGACCTGCCCGCACGCAAACAGATTCATCAGGAATGTTAATTCGCAGTAACCATATCTCTAGATTCATGAGTATCAGAGCTAAAACAGAGTCATGATTTGCAAGTCATAATGTCATCTCTAATGCATTTTCTATTATCTGTAGTAAGAAGACATCAATCCAGTGATAAATGTACCTCTTGGTGCTTCTTGATTGTAGCCTCCAGCGTCAAGCTGAGCATCACCCTGAGGACCATTGTAGCCTCCCCTTCCACGGCCCCGGAAACCGCGGCCTCTACCTCGTCCCCTACCTCTGGCATACCCACCACGGTTCCTTTCATAGCCTCCATCATCGTACTCGGCATAGGCAAAACCATTCCCTATAGAAACAACGGTATATAGACACATTACTTGCAGCAATAATTGACAGTAGGCAAACTTCTAAAACCTAGAGCTCAGACAACATTGAATTGAACAAAATGTATACCAGATTGGAATCTAGGTCTCCCCCTCCCTCTGCCACCTCGGCCTCTTCCACGGGTAGGAGGTGATCCCTCTGGACAAAAAATAGTACGTCAAAACATAACACAGAATTGTAGTTCAGGAAGGACAGGAATAAGCAAATGTAACACCACCTCCATCATAGTCGAGATCTGTAGCCACCTTCACCTGATCTTCTGGTATTGGCTGTTGGTACCTAAACATGATGGCCAGTCAGTGGCGTTGCTCGGATGAAGATAAACACTGGAAAAACAAACTGCACAGAACATGAACAGATCTAACAAATACCAAATAGTGGTGTGATACAAAACTATATTTATATTTTGTTCTTTGTTACCTATCACATTGTCCGCCTATTAAATTTACAAGAAAAGAAATTAATAAAAAAAATATTCGCATTTGACTTACCAAATGAAGAAAGTTTTGATTTGACATCAAAAGTAATACTTATCTCCAACTCAAATAACACAAATATTCCACAGTAAAATCTGTTCACATACACCTATCTTATCAATGAAAAATACAAAAAATTAAACAATCAGAGTTCCAACACAAAAACCTAACAAAAAGTATATTGACTTGACACCTAGCATAGTTCTCATTGGCCACTTAAAAACAGGAGTACTTGAATATCAACCATCCTTAATAAACTCCACTAAGAAAACATGCTATGCTACGTAAGACAAAACACAAAAGACAAACAGCCTAGACGATATAATTTCTGACTGTTCAAGACACAGAACAGACTGCACGAATGCAACAGAACTCACAAACAGTAGAAACCTTCAATAAACTCACCCGATGTTTTTGGTATCCAGCTCCTTCTTTGAGAGTGTTATTGTCACCATTGAAACTTTCCTTGTGGTTTCCAGACTGAGAGAGAGCATACATACGATAATATGTAAGTATGTAACTATGTAAGGAACTCAGTTGTTCTTCAATCTTTCACACAAAAAGATATATAAATTCACAACTTTAAAAGCATTTCTTTTCCCATTAAAGTTTGCCCCTTACATTTGAAGCCCTTCCTCCAGGGGTTCCCATGTGTCTGTGATGTCAGTAGATTGAATTGCAGTAATCTGGTGAAGACCAACAATTCTCCGCTGAATCAAAGAAAATTGCAATATCTTGAGAACCAGCAGAAAAATCAACTTCTGAATCAAACCAAAAATAGCCACCAAATGAAAACCTTGATCAACTCCACAATCGTGACTGTTTTGTTGATGGCTCTGCCCATTGCCTTAAACACTATATCATCTGAACCTTTCTCCTACAAGGCATTGAATAATTAGATTCTTTGACAAGTATCACCAGATTATAAAGCACAATAATCACTGCTTTTACAGATAAAAACATGCAAAACATAGTCATGAAGAATGCATTCAGAATCTCATAAATCCAAAAGAAGAAAACTACAAAACTAGCTGTAGAAATGGTCCCGTCCCATATTCACAGCAAATATTGATGACATAATAATTTCTAACATTAAACCTCATCAGAACTCTCAGACCGCTAATTATTAAACTCAATTAACTGCAATCAATTAGCCCGCTCTCAAAAATGTCCGTGAACAATATGAATTCCTAAAAACATAATAAAGTATCAATTATTATCACTGCCACCATATTGACACTCAATCCACAGTCTATACAATGAAATGAAAGCAAAAACGTTTTCCGGTAGGAAATTCAAAAGACAAAGCAGTCTAATTACTACGTGAAACATTTCCAACAAAATCAAACAAATTAGCTTTGAAATAACGAAAATAAATGTAGAGAAATACCTGAAGCAGGGTCATGGCATAAGTGATGTAGCTTCTCATCCTGCCTTGGCTCGTTATCCGAATCTCATTCTCATCAATCGGAGTCTCGACCTTCGGCTTCTCCACTTTCTGGTACCGATCCATGCTCTGCAAAATCCACAACACCAAAAACAAAATTAATGCTCCGAGTAGATTACATAAGCAAGGAATCAAATCAAAAAACAGAAACACGTGATTTTATCTGAGGGGAAATAACTAGGGTTTTGCAGGTATAACAGAAGAGCTACGGATCTGAAATTCCTTAACCGAACTGTGAAATTTAGGATTAGAATGAAAAATTTAGAAAATGAAAGATGAAATTACGTTGGTGCTGTGTATTTGCAAGTAAAGATAAGATTATAGGCTCCAGCCCTCTTCTCCGGCTTCGTATCTTCGTTAGGCCCTAACCTTAATTTCTGCGCCCTCCGCAGCTATTTATTGGTCCGGTTCGTGTATCTGACCTAGCTAATCACCGGTCCGACCGGCTGTTGTTTTCTTCCTAATTTTTGTGCTTTTTTTCATTTTCTGTTTTAAAATATAATATTATTTATATCGTTTTGGGGGATAAGAACATACAGATATTTTGCAACTTGTATGTCAATACATTTGGATAGGCGAGGTTAAATTACACCTGGCCACATTGGCAGTTTTTAAATCATTGTCATTCAATTTGACTTATGTTTAATAGGAAATGCAATTAAATCCCACCTTTGAATTTAGTTACTCAGATTTTGGGTCTATGGCCAAATCTCTTGAACCACAAGTAACCCATCAACCAAAAGAATAAGAAATATTTGTCATATAAGAGAGACTCAATTCAAATTTCATAATTACTAATAAATAGATCACTAAATACTGATACTTTTTAATATAATTTTTTTTTTTACCGTGCATCGAACAGAATACTAATTTATCATCGAGGCACATTTACGTTAGGCCTGGTCTTCTATTGGACCTGGAGTTGGTCAAGGGACCGACAACAATAATAGGGGGCGACAAACAACAAACGGCTCCGCCTTCGCCTTCGATAATTAATATATAGATAATGAGACCGGCAACAATTATGCTTTTAC
>JAYJMF010352377.1:0-29690 GCA_036873715.1 Salvia sclarea
AGGATTCGTTATTATAATACGATGGTGAAATATGATATAATATATTAAATCTTATTTTAGATTAAATTTAGAGTAGGGGTATATTAGGTAATATAATATTTTATCACACTTACTCTTTTTCTATTAGTATAGATTGATAAATGTTACTTGTAAATTTACTAGTAAATAACTTCAAATTGTAGATGCTAATATTGTGCCTGGAATCGTCGGTAGGTTTATATAATATATGCGACCCTTCGTAGATATATGGATTGGATGTAAAAACCAAAATCAATAAGTAGTAGACAGAAGAAAAAAATAATGCATGTGAATTAGAGTCCGGAGGAAGCTTTCACAGAAGTTAGATTTTGAATGCCTTAACCTTATCATTTGAGCTAGTTGTCTTCGACGTACTATACATTTATTATAATAAACTTAGAATTGAAAAATTAGATCTCGAGATGAATTCAAGGATAAATCAGCCTCATTTGTCAAATATAACTAGGAAAAAAGTCAATAATCCAGTCGGACATATTAAAATACTATCAAATTAATATTCTTAAACATTCTACAGCTCATTTAGGCAGAATAATAAAAAAAAAACATATCTTTATTGCTTAGTGATCACCCTAATGATTTATGACTTCTGTTCGAGGAAAACGTGTGAAAACATCAAAATTTTAAAATGGATTGAATACATTTGTTCCAAAGCTGTATTACATTACGAAATCTAATGCAGATCAAAATGGTTGGTAGGTACAGATTATCAAACTAATCTTTGCAACATTAATACCAAATTGATCATTATAGTCACAATATATGAATTTATCCAATTTAAACGGTACAACAATGATTCAGTCAGTGATATTAAATACAAACACGGAAAAAATACAAAGCATAAGACTAGCTCATGATTAATCCTTGTTGGGATTGCATATGGACCATATCAAAAATGGGATACAGCACATAATTTTATATATCTTCAGATCTTGGATCAGATTACAGATAACACCAAATTCAATTAATAATAATTCTAAAATAATATTTATATGGATTTTGTTTTTCTCAAAGAAATAATTGATGGGCGGCAAAAGCTGTTGAATCTTGATTGATAGTTTGATACTGTGTGCTAATGTGTTACCCCCAAAATTCATGAAATATATTTCATAAATTTTGAATTGGCGTTATTTGATAGGGAATGTGATAGGTGTAGATTCCAAAAGTATTATACATAGATCAGTAAATTAAATTTATTTGTTATTTCTAAATAAATGGAAGCATGGATTTTGAAGAGTTGCTGTATTGAGGTGGCTACTAATGAGCTATTGGACCAATGGGACTATTTTATGTATTTTGGAAAGTGTAGTGGAAATATATGTCTAGCCTTGCTTAAGTCAAGTTGTGTTCAGAGGTTAGGTTAGGTGGTCCTTTTCTTGGTGGTCTTCAATGCTTATGTAAGCTTTCATGTACTGTTTAAACTATAGTCAAATCTGACATGATTTACAATATGATTACTTTTGCTTTTTATTTTTTTTAGAGTTATAATTTGCGTACACCCACGCTTAAGTATGTATATACCAGTGAAAAATAATCAAGGTACTCCTGATTGTTCGAGACTTGTTTCGAAAATGCTCGTCTGGAACTCAACTCGATAGTCAACAACTGAGACAAGCTCGAGCCTTGTGATGTTCACGTTCGAATTCGTTTGTTGGGGAACACGTTCGAGAGCTTGTTATTCGAGACTGGTCGCGAACCATTGATCGAGCTATATAATCGAGCCTGCTCACGAACCATTAATTGAGCCTCCTCGCAAACTGTTAATTGAGCATGTTCACGAACCATTAATCGAGATTTGAATGCCAAAAATAAAAAAAAATTGTTAAGATATATAAATCGAACCTTTACAAGAGATGAACTCATTTTGTCAAACATTTATCACATGTTGTTTTCTTTACCGATCTCGAGCTTTACCACGAGCTTTAGACAAGCTCGAGCTCGAATAGTAGACATTCTCATTTTTAATGAACTTTTGATGCTCGAGCTCGAATATCATACTCATTCGAGCATTATCCGAGCCGAACTCGAACAAAAAATAGTTGTAGGAGCTTTTTAAAGGGTAACAAATCCTATGAATAAAAATAACTATTATTTTGAATCAATGTAAGCAGTTTTTAAGATCAAAGGTAGTAGTTTTTATGAATAAAAAAGTCGCACTTATTTTGAATAAAAGTGATTGTTCTTATATGAGTAACAATTATGTTTATTTTGTATAAAAAAGTGGAGTATTATTTATGAAAAAAGTGAATGAATAAATTAATGCATAATTAATTAAAACTTACTCTATTTAACTACAAATGATAAAATTTAATAAGAAATAATAAATGATAAAAGTTTTTTGTTTAGAATTTACTTAAATGGTAAAGTAACTACGATTTGTGACAACCAAGTTATTTACTTGAATGATAAAAGAATGCTGACTTGATGAAGGCGGAGGGGAGACGGCCGTCGTCGCAATCATGGTGCCGTGGCGGTGGTCCACGGTGGCTGATATCATGGACCAGGCAATCAATGACAATCCCTTCAAAATTGTTAGTGTTTATCCAAATCTTCAGAAACAACCCTTCCAAGATGATTTCGATAAGCTTAATCCAAAAATAAATTATAGTAATTCAACCATTCACAATAAGACATTGTGTCGTCTCGTCTCTAATCGAAGATAAAATAATTAAAGAATAGGTTGTGGGGATAGTGCGTCGCGAAGGGAGTTCGATCACAACATCTACGCCTTTGGCCGCTTTTGTAATAATTTGATACCGCCATACCTTCTTTTGCCGATTTAAAAATAAATAAAACAAAGATATATAAATTGTTTTTTTCAGTTTGTTTATTCGTGAGGGAATAAATAACAGGAAAGAAAAACTGAACAAAACCCCAACACAAAATTTGAGTTTGTAATTGCGTCAGGTATGCAATTTCGTATCATTATCTATTTTTTTTCTTTTCTAGGAACCGAAATATGGACTCCATTTTATGCTTATTATTCTATGAATTATGTGAAGGAAAAATCTTTGATTTGCTAATTGAGTGAAGTGGGCCGTGGGCGGGCCAATATTTGAGTGGGCCTCAATCTGCAGAGGTTTCGCTTTCTTTGATTTCGCCTACTCCTTCTGCTTATAAACCAATTAGACAAGAGATAAAATAATAAAATAAATCACTTTCATTAGGCCATTTTATAATATACTAATAATAAAAGAAAAGGCAAAGAGATGTTTATAAACACCATCTTTCCTTTTCATATATTTATTTTTATTTTTATTTTCGTTTTGAGTGGGAAGTGGAACTTGTTTTTGTTTCCTTGTTTATTGTATCCTCCAAATTTTCTGATCTCAATCTAATTGCCTTTTCCAGCCATCACAATTATTTAAAACATTATCACGGATCAGTTTAAACTTTAAATGATTAATTGAACTTCCAAAAATGTAACTGAATGAAATATGTTTCTCTCTCGCTCTTTTAACCTATTTTTTTTTTAAATTGTCTTTTAGCAGTTAAGATTTAAAAGACTTTGTGAAAAAAAGTTAAGGATTAAGAAAATAATTATAAAGAAAAAATTTCAAGTAAACTTTTTAATATGCCTATATTTGTTCTATGGCCATTAATTAATGCTAAAGGAAATAACTTAAATATATAAATGTATTAGTAAATGAGTAGAAAAAATATCACCTTTAATGTCAAATTTATATTCGTAACATTTAAAAAAGAAAAATAAGTCTCATTATGAGAATTCTAGTGGAGATTTGCTAACGCGACAATCCAGAGCTCCTGCAATTTTTCTAAAAGTATGTCGTGTCGCCATCCAGATTGAAATAGTGTTTTCAATATAAATCCATACAATTAAGATTTAGTTTGGGGTATTAGTCAATTATAGCCTTACTTTTGTACCCATAAATACATTATAACCCAATTTTTCAATAATATACAAATATAGCCTAATTTTTGCTCCGTTAAATCATTTATTGTCCGGTTAACTAACGGCCGTTATCTCGTGTTGACGTGGACAAACGGATGTGACTTGTCCGATAAAAAAGCCAACAAACTAAAATAATAAGGTTTATTAGTCACTTATAGCCCAACCATTACATATATTACAACTTTATAGCCCGACCTTTCAAAAATATCAAATATAGCCCGAAATTATTACCAGAAAATTATTAACTCATTTGTAGAGAAAATGAGAAAAATTATTCAGAGAATAATTATGTGATATGAGAGTTCAGAAGTGGCAAATTTTTGTGTTAATTTCCAATTTTTATTTATTATTATTAATCGGGCTATAGATGTAATGAAGGAATAATTTTCGGGCTATATTTGACATTTTTGAAAGGTCGGGCTGTAAAGTTATAGTATATGGAAAGGTTGGGCTATAAGTGACTAATAAACCTTATTATTTTATTATCTTGTTCGCATTTTTAACGGACACGTCACATCCGTTTGTCCACTTCAACACGAGATAACGGCCGTTAGTTAACCGGGCTATAAATAATTTAACGGAGCAAAGATCAGGCTATATTTGCATATTATTGAAGGTTGGGCTATAACATAATTGCGGGTACAAAGGTGGGGCTATAATTGACTAATACACCTTATGAAAATGTACTGTATATTCTATCCCAACAAAGACATCAGGTTGTGCGACGTTCATTTCATCAATGTAAGGTCTTACAAAATGGACAAGAGTCTAAATTTTTCGATCAATTGATTAAAAAAACAAGATTATTTGAAAATGGAACACCAAAAGTAGCATCGAGGATCTCATCCGCGCATATCGATGAATCGATTGCAGGTTATCTGATTTTTCAAGTTCAATGAGAGCTCCATGATAGGATAATGGAGTGTAGTAATGTCAATTTGTGAAGACTATAGTCTATACATATACTATATTAAGTAGCTAGTACTAGTAGTGCCATTTTGTGAATTATTTTAACGTGGCATGCAACGACAAGTAGCTAGACTTTGCAATATGATTAATTAGACTTTTACTAATCTATCTCTATATACCTCTCTATTTTCTTTTCTTTTTTTCTTTTTTTATTCCAGCAGTGTTACGAAAAGGAAAATTAAGATGTAATGTTAATTACTTATTAAATTAATATATACTCTATCCATCCCATTATTCTTGGCTCCGTTTGTTTTTTGGAGCGTGCAAATATTATACATATAAGTTCGAACAATAGTATACCTTTATGTCATCAATTTATATTATTTTTCATCTTTTCTAGAACCTTGTGCTCAAAAAAATGGTCCAAGAATAATAGAACGGAAAGATATTAATTAGTACTATAAAATAAAAACATGTAGTAGTATAAAAATGAGTTCTAGCTAGTTATTGTAAGATTTTTGTAATTAAGAGTAATTATGATTATCAATGCAAAATGTTCACTGGGATAGATAATAGTATTTCAATATATTATACTAATAAAATAATTAATGGTAGTTTCAACCAACAGTTGTTAGAAAAAAAATATGAAATATTTTATATATCTCTCCCCAAAACATTAACTCCAAAAATAGTTACTTTATGAAAATAAAAAATTATATATCATAGTTTTTGAATATTTTGATTAAGAAATTACTCCCTCCGTCTCATTAGTATTGTCACCTTACTTTTGGGCACGAAAATTAAGAAAGATGTGTTTTTGTGTGTAAAATGGTGGGCTCCACTAAGTTGACTAGCTAGTTTTTTTAAGACAAAATTCTTACCTTTTTTAGTATGTGTCATTACTAATGGGACAAACTAAAATGGAAATATTACCAATAATAATGGGACGCAGGGAGTAATTCTTTTGATAGATTATTTCAAAAATATGGTATATGTTTTTTTTTTATATAACAAATACGTATTATTTGCAGATCCCATTCGAAAAACACAATCAACATATCATAATTGTAATATTTGCATTTCAACTAATTGTATTTTTAATTTATGAATTTAATGATCACCACACACGATGAATCACATGACATGCAAGAAGACAAGTATGCTTCATTTTTATGACACATGAGATGGTGGCAGAATTATTTTGTCCTAACAAACTAATCCCAATTGGTTTTGTGTGTTTGCAATATTATTTGCACGTGAACATTCCCAAATATAATCAAATAATTGAAATTGAGCCCCCCAAATTTCTCCCCAAAAATCAACCAATATTTTCTTCAAACACTCAATGAAGGAGAAATTAGGTTGTGAGATTGAAGCATTAGGCATCAACTATAGTGTCCAATCCCACCACGTCTTGAAGGATGTTAGCCTCACCGCCCGGCCGTCGGAGATCCTCGCCATCGTCGGCCCGAGCGGCGCCGGCAAGTCGTCCCTCCTCGAGATCCTCGCCGGCAAGGTGGCGCCGCAGTCGGCCGCGATCTTTGTCGACCAGGAACAAGTTGAGAGGCCTCGACTAAGAAAGTTGTCTGGCTACGTGACCCAGAGGGACACCCTCTTCCCCCTCCTCACCGTGGAGGAGACCCTAATCTACGCGGCCAGGCTCCGGCAGAGTCTGCCGGAGCCTGGCCTGACCGCCCGCGTGAGGGCCCTCACGCGGGAGCTGGGCCTCGGCCACGTGGCCGGGGCCCGGGTCGGGGACGACCGCGGCGTGCGCGGCATCTCCGGCGGGGAGCGGCGGCGCGTGTCCATCGCCGTGGAGGCGATCCACGAGCCGCCGGTCCTGATCCTGGACGAGCCGACGTCCGGGCTCGACAGCGCCTCCGCGCACGTCATCGTCGACATGCTCCACGTCATGGCGGTGGCGAAGACGCGCACCGTCGTCCTCACCATCCACCAGCCGGCCACCCGCATCGTCAAGCTCTTCGGCAACGTCGTGCTCCTCGCCGCCGGCGAGGTCCTCCACCACGGCTCCGCCGACCTCCTCTCCGTCAACCTCCTCCTCATGAACCTCCCCCTCCCCCTCCACGTCAACGCCGTCGAGTTCGCCATCGACTCCATCGACGCCATCTCCCGCCACCACCGCCGCCCGCCCAGAGCCGCCAGATCCACTCTCCGGCAGCTCTTCCAGCAGTCCAGGGTCGTCGACAGCGACGACCCTGGCACTGGCACTGGCACTGGCAGTGAAACAAAAAAGCAATGTACCGGCGAGTACCATTGCTACGCAAACAACCAAATACAAGAAACCCTAATTCTGTCAGACAGGTTCTGCAAGAACATATACAGAAGCAAGGAGCTCTTCATCTGCAGAAGCGTCTCCATGCTTCTGTCTGGCGCTGTCGTGGGCTCGATATTCTTCCAACTACCAAACGACCTTACAGGGGCGGAGGAGCGAGTCGGGCTCTTCGCCTTCATCCTCACATTCCTCCTGACTACCACAACAGAAGCTCTGCCAGTCTTCCTGCAGGAGAAGGAGATCCTGATGAAGGAGACCTCGAGCGGGAGCTACCGAGTAGCCTCCTACTCCATAGCAAACGCCATAGTCTACTTGACATACTGCTTCATCCTGGCTCTCCTCTTCACCCTGCCAGTCTACTGGCTGGTAGGCCTGAACGGGAGCCTGCCAGCATTCCTGCATTTCCTGCTAATCATCTGGCTCATCCTATCCACCGCCAACTCCGTCGTCGTGTGCTTCAGTGCCCTGGTTCCCAGCTTCATCGTTGGGAACTCACTGATCGCGGCGGTGATGGGCTCGTTCTTTCTCTTCTCCGGCTACTTCATCTCGAAGAATGATGTCCCCAGTTACTGGGTTTTCATGCACTACATCTCGGTCTTCAAGTACCCGTTCGAGGGGCTCCTGATCAACGAGTTCTCGAGGGAGGGGGAGTGCTTGGAGACGATGCTCGGGGCGTGCGTGGTGAAAGGGGAGGATGTGTTGAGGGAGGAAGGCTATGGGGATGAAGAGAGTAGGTGGAGGAATTATGTCATCATGGTTTGCTTCATCTTTGTTTATAGGTTTGTTGCTTATCTTATCTTGAGGTATAAATGCTCATCTCATTATGGGGTGAGAGGTTTCATCATATGAATTCAATATGAAGATTCATCAATTGCAAACGATTCATTCCTTTGGAGTTCTTGGGGATATGCTTAACTAATTAGTAGTGTTATGTGGATTTACTTGATTAATTAACTACATGTGTAAGAAGAAATTTGGTACTTGATGGTTTAATTGTCTAGGTGATGGGCTAATTGCCCGTAAATGAACCAACTTTTCAACTTTTCTTTGGGCGAAGAAATACACTAATTGAAGGATCGTATGTTTTGGCACACGAAATTGAATCTAGGATTGTATGTAATAGTCAGGTCACAGTCATATAGTTTTTAATAAGACATGTGATCATATTCGAGCTTACTAGAAATATTTGTTGTGTACAAAATCAGACAATTTCTAAATTTGGTACTTGATGGTTTGTCTAGGTTGTGGGCTAATTGCCCGTAAATGAACCAACTTTTCAACTTTTCTTTGGGCGAAGAAATACACTAATTTAAGGATCGTATGTTTTTGCACACGAAATTGAATTTAGGATTGTATGAAATAGCCCGGTCACAGTCATGTAGTTTTTAATAAGACATGTCATATTCGAGCTTACTAAAAATATTTGTTGTGTACAAAATCAGACAATTTTTAAATTGACTTTTTTTTGCTGAAAAAGAAAGTATGTGTATTTAAATGATCGTGTATGCATGGGTTTATGAAAAAGGCGAGGTTTTGGAGGGATTGGGAGCTTTGTTTTATTCAAGTTCAAAACGATGAAATAGGAGATTTATATTGATAAATGACTTCTGTTTATCCATAAATAAAGTAGTGGTTGAGTTTCGGAGGAAATTAGACTAGCTAGTCCAATATTCTAAATTTCAATAGTATTAGTAAAAAAAAAGGTGATAATTTTAGTGTAAAAATAGAGGTAATTGAGATTTATTTGTGAATTGAAGGAATTAATTTGTGGTGAAACACATTTGTTGGGAAAATTCACATGCATGACTGCCAAAATCTGCAAATTCTAAATCCGTGATTGTTGTGGAAAATAAAGGCCTAAATATTAATTACCTCATCACTAGTCTATCACTACTGACAAATTAATTTCACGGACTCACACAACTTTTCATGCATAATTTTATTTTTATTTAAAAAAAAAAACAGCAGAATATGACTGGCATTTTAGTATTTCTTTGAAACAAATATGTGAAGCAAAATATCTTCTTGTTTCACCTGCCTTCACTCTAGTGTAAAGTCGCAAATTTTCTTTCATTTCCATATATATAGTAATATTTTATTGAGCTCAAATTTGAAATGGATATATATTGGTATGTAAATATATGAACTTTTTATGTATTTTGATTTATTACACGAACTTTCAAAAATTTAAGTTCAAGTTCGTGTATCAATTGACAAATTTCAAAATTCGTGTATTTAGACGTTAATATCCCATTTAAAATTAGGCCAAGTCCCTAAATTGTTCCAAAGTCAAAATAGAGTTGTGGTTTATTGAAAGGCTATTTAGTTCTCAGAAGAATTTTTCAAAATAATTGAACAATTATGATATTTTGCAATATTAGAAGAAAAACTCTATTCTAAAAAATTTCATTACTAAAATATTATTTTATTATAATAATGTGATAAACTTATATGTGATATATTATTGAGTACGTCAACTGCTTATTAAGAGGAAAAAGTTAAAGCTTCATGTTATGTTAATTAGACTAAATCATCTATCTAATATTTGACATGGCATGTTTCTACTGCTAAAATTGACGAACATTTTCTGCGATGAAACATGTGAATAATTTACTTGAAGATTTGTAAGTTGCTTTATATTGATGAATTCTATATTATCTCACGATGGAAAATATAAACACCGAAATATTTTGATATTTATAAAATTTAATGACTCAAAAGTATCTTTTCAATATCAAGAATAACAAAGGTAAAAAATGTATATCATAATTATGCAAAAGCTAATAATGAATTCAAATGTGCTTATCTCTGCATTTATTTATAAAAAAAAAAAATCAAAAATTCATTTCTAAAACCATTCGTTCTAAATGCACTAGTCGTCTTCGATGACTAACCAAGTTGGAAACCACATTCCTAGCTAGGTTGTTAATTATACTTTCCCCTCGACGAAATCTTGATTCTGAAACCGACACGAGTTCTAATAATTTTTTAGTGTGTTGTAAGTAGCGATGAGATCCCACTTGAATTGTATTTTTATAAATTGACTAATTTTATATATAAAATATTAAAAGTGTGAGTCCAATGAGTGCAAATAAAATAGTATATCGATGATATTAATTGAATGGATATAGTAGATTCACTTAGAACATTCGCTGTGGCATGTCATATGTATAGCATATCAATTTCACATTAGCAACTATCCACTTTTTCCAACTATCTCAAACATTTTCATCATGATAGTATCTTACACTATTAATATTTTTAACAAAGTCAATAATATTATTAATTCGCGTGCCGATCAAAATATGACAAACAGGTCATGGACGAATGGAGCAAGATAGTTAATTTTTTAATAACTCCTATGTTATTAAACAATGGAGAAAATTGGAGAAGGTAGGAATATAGAAGCATTTTTATAAGTGAGGGAAATGGAACATACATCCACATCAATTGTAACACTAACTCAAGCAACATATTCTTGATCTTGAATTAGGTAAATTCAACATAATCTTGATCTTGAATTAGGTTAAATTCAAGCTTGCTCTGTTCCTCATCACCATCCAAATGCTTCATCATTTGAGCAAGCATTCTCAACAATGAATATATTTCCCTCTTCTGCAAATGCCTACTATCCTTAGCCATGAAAACATGAACACAGCTCCCTATCTCAATCCAGCTACAGCCGGGCTGCTTCACGACGCCGTGCCGTCGCATCCGCCTCCGAACCCTCGTCGCCTCGCCCCATTTCCCGGCCTCAGCGTACATGTTCGACAGCAGAACGTAAGGGCCGGAGTTATCCGGATCGATCTCCAGAAGCCTCTCCGCAACAAAATCGCCCAAATCGAGGTCCCGGTGGACTTTACACGCCGCGAGCAACGACCCCCACACGACGCCGTCGGGTGGGACGGGCATCGAGAGGATCAACTCCTTCGCCTCGACAAGCATCCCGGCCCGACCTAACAAATCAACCATACATGTGTAGTGGTCCTTCTGAGGCTCTAGGCCGTATTCCCCCCTCATCGAGGCGAAGTAGCGACGCCCTTCTTCAACAAGCCCCGAGTGGCTACAAGCACAGAGAACCCCGATCATGGTCACACAATCCGGCCTCTCGCCCGTCCCCAACATTTCCCCAAATAGCTCGAGAGCTTCACCCCCTCGCCCGTTCTGTGCAAGCCCGACAATCATGGCGTTGAACGAGACAACGTCTCTCTCGATCATCGTCTCAAACACCTTCCCCCCATCCTCAATCGAGCCACACTTCATGTACATGTCGATCACGGAGTTGCCAACGAAGACATCAGACTCCGGCCCCTGTTTGAACCGGAGCCCCTGTTTCAAGACATGGCCGTGAGCTTGCTGGCCGAGCCTCAAATCAGCGAGATTCGCGCAAGCATTCATAAGGTTCCCGAACGTGTAGTGTGTCGGCCACATAGATTCCCTCTTCAAGAGACGAAACAGCCGCAACGCCTCCTCGTTGTCCCCATTCTGCGTGTAGCCGGCAATGAGCGCATTCCACGACACGACGTTCCTCTCCACCATCTTGCAGAACACGTTCCTCGCGGATTCCACGCTAGCCGCCTTCGCGTAGCCACTCACCATGGAGGTCTCGGACACCACGCTCCTCACGGGCATCCTGTCGAATATCCACCTCGCCTCGTTGATCCTCCTACACTTGGCATACATATCTACCAGCGCATTGGAGATAACCATATCATCGCGTAATTTCCCACATTTCACCACCCGAGCATGAACGGCACGACCTTCCCTCCCAGCAGAGAGGCTCGCGCACGCGCTCACCACGCTCGCGAGAGTCATCTCATCCGGCCGAATCCCACATCCCATCATCTCAACGAAAAGCTCAAGCGCCTCACGAGCCGGGCCGTTCTGCTCGTAGCAAGTGATCATACTGTTCCACGACACGGTATTCCGCTCCCTCATCCCACCGAAAGCCCTCTCCGCGCACGCCACATCGCCACATTTCCCGTACATATCAACGAGGGCGGACCCCGCGAAGACATCCGACAGAAACCTCGATTTAGCCAGCGAGGCGTGGATTTGCGCGCCAATCGCAACATCCCTCGCCCCGGCACAAGCGCTGAGCGCGCTGCCGTAGCTGTACTCGTTCAGCACGAAGTTCGCACGGTGCATCCCCGCGAAATGCTCCAACGACCTGTCAAAAGCCTCGACGCGAGCAAAACCAGAGATCATCAAGTTCCACGAGCACTGGTCGGGCTCGGGCATCGCGGCGAAGACGCTCTCGGCCTCGTCGATCGAGCCCGACGCCGTCAGCGCGCCTATCATCGAGTTATAAGTAAAGGCGTTTCTCGTTGGCATTTTGTCGAACAGTTTGCGGGCGTAGTCGAGACGCCGGGATTTGCCGTAGACGTCGACGAGCCTGTTGTTGATGAAGACTTCGGCGATGAACTCGGATTTGAGAATGCAGGCGTGGGTTGCGCGAATGGCGCGTGAGGAGTCGGATTTTGCGCAGGTTTCCAGTAGTTTGGCAAAACATGAAGATGAATTAGTGAGAGAGATTCTTCCCATTCCATTACTAGAAGATCACAAATCAGCACTTGTTAATGATGATTCTGCAATTGTAGAAAGCAGAATGCGAGATTCTTCCCATTCCATTCAAATGCGAGGGATTTGATTTCTGTTTCAGTTAGGGCTTTTTTTTTATTCAGAAAGAAAGCGCCAAAGCGGAGGAGACGAAACAATACCTCAAAACTGGTTCGATTCGGTTCGGTTTCGGTTCGATTTCGGTTAACTAAAATCCAAAAGATAAACCGGCCGGTTAATCGGTTGGCGGATTCGATTAGTCGGTTCGGTTAAGAAAAAACCGAAAGCAACCGAATTACGAAAAGAAAAAGGAAATGCACAAATTTATAAATTTATTTTGCAACCATCAGCTTTTTCCACAAAATATCTCGTGTCACACAATTCGGTGACGGATAATCTCTCACAAGATTCTTAGGTGGAAAATTTGGTGACGAATAATAAGTCACCTCGTTGCATTCTTAGGTGGATTATGGATTATGAATTAATTGGGATATGGAAAACGTCGAAAGATGGGGGCTTATTTTGAGAAAATGTAAGTTGGGATATTTTTTTTAGAAAGACTGAACATTGAAGAAACTTTTTCTGTTTTGTAGAAGATATAAAACATGATTAACCCTTTCTTCTATACGATGACATTATATTCACTCCGTCCCACTAAACATGACACTCTTTTCATTTTGGGTTGTTTTATTAATAATGCAAAAAATAAATTTGTCTAAGAAAATTAGTCCATGTTAGTGGCTACACAATACATCACTTTATAAGCAGAAACATCACTTTCTTAATTTTTATACCCAAAAGCAGTGGCGGACCTGATGAAGGGATATGGGGGTACAGATGTACCCCAAAAAAAAATTATTAGTTATATATATTATATAGTATGAAAATATTAAGAGTGCTTAGTTGTACCCCCATCCGGCCATCCTTTGTGAACTTGTTTCATTGTTTGACTATATTTATATTAATAAAATAATTAAAAATACCCAAAGAATAAAAAAGGAATAAAAAGTAAAGAAGCGAACCCTCCTCAAGCAGTGAAGCAGAAGATAAAACTCACACATGTGACCGAGCAAATTATATGTGATATGATTTGCTTTCATTTTGTAGTTTATAGATGATCAAATCGATTGTATAAAAAATCATGTAAAAATATTTTTATACAAAAGTTCATAATTTTAATATATTTTTATAAATATCATGTAAAAGCTGAAGTTTTTAACATGTTTTTTCATAATATGGTCCAAAAATTCGGCCCCGCTTTATTTTTGGCCCCCCCCCCCCCCACCCAAAAAGTCTGACTACGCCCTTGATTATCGTACTTCCAATTATAAAATTTTGGATCCACTACCGCCCAAAAGTAGAATGTTACATTTAGTGAGACGGAGGGAATGGTTGTTATAAGTCATAAACTATCTTCAAATTAGATTACAATCAAATCCCTCCAAAAAATTCAACATTGATGAGTTGGTTTGCCACACCACACTAACTACTATGAAATCAAATTCTGTTTGTAGAAAAATAGAAAGCTCTGCAACTTGGAACAATGTTACTATATTAGAAAGCTCTGCAACTTGGAACAATGTTACTACAATTTTGGACAACATTTGAACTGCATATTTTGCTTCATATAACAAACCTATTAATACATTGTATATCTTCAAACTATATACATTAAAAGAGAGGTGATTCAGCTGCAGAAGAGGTTGGTAGTGAAAACCTCTTTAAATTACTTGATTGATTCTCTTCTTTAACTACTCATCTCACAGGATAGAGCATCATAACATTACCCGAAGACGCGTTACACGGCCTAAATGCGGATGATGGAAGCATTTGATGAATCTGGAGTCCCTCTGTAGTTGATTTCTACGAAAAAACCGCCTCCCTCGCCTCTGGCAAGTCTTCCCGGATTCACACAGATGCACTTGTGTTGCTCTTCTCCATCATTTGCACCTTCAACAGCAACCACCTGTTCAAGAAGAAACGGAAATTTATCTCCGGTTATTATGTGGGGTCACGTTTGCTTCAAATAATCCTTCAAATACTCAATCTCATGTGGTGTAAATTCAATCTATCCTTGGAAGTAAACGCCCCGATAAGTGAAGTAGCGCTATCTATCAAATGAATGTGCATGGAGAGAAGCTAGGTTCCTGACCTTTACAAAGTGAGCCAAGTCTGAAGGTAATATTAGTATATCCGGAATCGATGAGAAGTGTAGAGCTTTGCTTGCTAGAGAGAAATCCAAGGGAATGTCTTCCGAAGGAGGATACAGCGGATAGAAGCTGCTTCATAGAAGAAAGGTATGAATAATAACACAACGTAGAATCTCTGAGCGCATTTAGTTTGAACATACCTTTGCTGGTGTAATACATGCTTAGCTAGATTCGTCAACCTCTGCTTCGACCCCCCTTGTGGATTTCGACAGATTTCCTCAGCGCTGAGATGTTTAAGTATATCAACAGTGCAGCAAGCCACTTTCACCTGTAGAGAAAGAAGAGCGGTCGAGAAAATCAACCACAGTAAGGAAGTGTCTCAAAGCAATAAATTGTATTCATTCTAGAAAGAGTTGCAATCCCATCGAAGGACAGTTAAAGGTTTCTTCAAAAGGTGAAAGTTGAACACTTTTTTTTCATTTTGGCCATAACAAATAGTGACGATATGTGGTTTTCTGAAAGAAATATATGAAGGAAAAGAAGTTACAAACAGTTAAGAGTATATGCTCATGAAAGAGTAGTTACTGTGTTCTCACCTGATTAGCACAAAACATCCCTGGATTCGGAACACTCTTTATCTGTTGGAAAAAAAATATCATTCAGTTATGTCCACAAAAAAATATTATTGAATAATTGAAGCATATAAAGCATCTTATGTACCTGATGACTAAAATCCAGAGGATGAATTTCAAAAGCAGGCTGTTGAAACAACCAAAATAATAGGTTTTACTATCTTAATGAGAAAACACAGCATTAGAGTTAAATAGAAGAAAAAGTAAAACAGACTAGCTCACCTGAGGAAAAACGAAGTCGTGATTTGCATCTCTGATAGATGGCATCAGAATCACACGCACTGTAGAGCCCATATACTCGACATAGTCTTGAAGCTATATAAACAATCAATGGTATCATCACAGGTATAAGGAAATGAAGATGTAAATGTGAGGGGCATTATGTGTTTTGACTTGTTAAACCTTTCCAAGTATCTCAAGGCGAAACATTTCATCAAAGGCTTGGTTGATGGTTCCTTTCTTGATCTCTGGATGATCAGAATCAACAAATGGCCCTAGCTGTCAAAGAATAAAATGAAGTAAGGTACACTAGTTTCATTTCATCCTCATCATTTCTACATAAACAAAAGTCAAACGAGTGTGTGGGAAGTTCTCACCAGCACAAGCAGCTGAGGTTGCTTTCTCCGTGCATAGGCCAGAAGATCATTTAGAGGCTGGAATAACAAATTATCACTCGTAGTAAAAGGACCCGCTGCAACAATCTGTTGAAAATTGAACCAGCCAATAGAGTGTACTTAAGACCTTTGGTTGAGCAATAAATGTAAAAAATATCATACCAAAAACTACACATCATAATGTAGTAGAAAAGGTTTAGAGTGATCCAAAAACAACATTTTCATAGCTTTTATTTCCATCTAGATTTTAACTGTAGCAATTGATAAGTTTTTAAAGCCCACATGATGGTGGACACAGCCGTGAAACCTTTGGCTCAAACATTAACCACTATACCACTTATTAATCAAAACAAAAGATGATCCAAAAATTCTTGATTCAGCATCTTGGACAACAATAATAGTCTTTAGATAGTAATTATTGCCAATATACAGATCCTAAAAGTCCCCATCATTAGTTTTATGTCCAATTGTGCCAATTATACATCTGAAATAAGAAGGGTGAGAAGAAGGTATATAGGTAGTTAACACCACATTTTTGAAAGAAAATTAACGAGCACAAGTATTACAGGAGCATGCAAAGTAATGGAGGATTCAAATGTACATACCAATGACACCTCCGGTGCATCTAGTGAGACTTTCCTTAGCTGAAGATTATCCAAAGCTTGTCTCTTTGAAGGATTTTCCTCCTCAGTAGCAGCAGACAGGGGGATATAATTAATAATATTTGATGCAATAAGACAATGTCCACTAGGATTAAGCCCTTGAACACCCACTACCTATATAATGGTCAATATCAAAGGTATTTAGGATCGAAAACAACAAAGACATATCACAGAAGATAAATTTGCTCCCTGAGTAAAAACCGTTCCAACCTGTCCTGGAAAAACAGAAAATTGGTCTAACTTTTGCAAGTCGAGACGAACTCGCTGCCCACCGGAATGCTCAACACTGTCAAAAACATCCACACAACGCAGCACATTAGTAGGAAACGGAGGAAAAATCATGGATTGACATTATTTTTAGTGGAAGAATGTCTGTAATATGTTCATCTAAGCAGTCAGACACTAGTCTTCACGAAAGTGACATGAGATCGAGTTAGATAGATTCTATGCAAAGGAAGAGCCTTTTACCTGCTTTGCAATAAGATTGGCTTTTCCTTCAGGCGGCCTTCTTCCTCGCAACAGATCATGCCAACAGCAAAAATGCTTTGCTGGGATATAGTAATTTTTTAAATGAAAAAGAAAACCACATTATTGCAAAGCCAAAGCTAGGGGAATAAGAAAATTAATTGAGAGAAACTATCCTCCTAATGCCAAAGTTCGTTAATATCACCTCTCGTAAAACAAGTGGAGAACTTAATTACCTGAGAGGCTACAGAAGGATCAACGGGTTCATCATACTTCCCAGAGGACACATATGCAGTAGCTCGTTTTTTGATACAATTTTCCAGGAAATTAAACTGAATCCCACAAGAATAAATTAGGCTTTGAAGAAAGAAAAACTACACTAACTGAAGCATGAAGTAACAAATTACATCAATACCTTGTCTTCAATTCTATCATACATGAATCTGCAACCAGGCTCGGGCTGAGAACTGTTAATTACCAGGGAACACTCTTTACTAGGTTGTACTCTCTTGATGATCTCATCTTCAGAATTTGCATCATTGTCCTCTGGTTTAACGGTTTGCATGTCTAGATGCTCATTAAGCGTCAACTGTACGACAAACTTATTCTTTCTTGATCCGAAAGGTGTCACTGATTCTAGAGGTTTTTCAGATGTAAGTTTGATGCTATTTGTCCTTTGTGCAGAATCAGCAGACTTCTGAAGTGCCAAAGTGTGCTTATTAGGGGGTGTATCAAGTATGGCTTCTGTTTCCCCATAGTTACCATTCAATATCCTGTTTGAAATTGCATGGTCATTGTCACTTACTCTGTAATCGAATCCCATAAGTAAAACAACAAACCATAGAGATAACAATAAAAATAGTTCCCATTACAACCGTGATTAGCATGAAGTTTCATTTAACATTTTCATGGATGGATTGTAAAAATTCTGCACCAGAAGAGCCCAATTTGTTTTGATAATTGCAACGTTCATGCAACAATAAAAAAGATTGAGATCATATACATTCTAAAACCTCAGTTTCAACAAGTGATCATTCATAGAGGTCCAGAATACTGCTTGGTTATTTTCAGTTTACATGCATACATTAATTTTACTTTTAATCAAATAAACAATTAAAACAATAAACAAAACAGGGCATATTAGATTAGTAGGTTGACCTGATCTAGATGCTCGCAGAAACCAAACATGACAAAGCAACTGTATGGCAACAAATAACAACATAGACCCTTAAAACTGCAGAGCACAGACTCACATTGCTACATCGTTAGAGTACAGATGCAACCCGGATGCTTTCTCTTTGACTTTATCCACCTGTTCATTCTGCAACTGCTCTAGAAATGCACCCATATGTGAGCTCTGTACTGTAGAGTCCAGGCCCCTGTTACAATAGCAAGATCAAACACATTTTGACTAGTCACACCCTCATTCCTAAACCCACACAAATTAAGTCCCAAAAAGGAAAATATAATAACATTTCTCTCAAAATACACAAGTTTGCAGAAGTAAGTGATACTAATGCATCATAGATAAATGTCCCATTCAACCATTCAGAACCTGGCTCAGTTAGCAAGTACATTGAATCTGAATTTTTAACCACCTTCTAAACACAGATAAATGGAAGATCTTAAAAGCACTTCCACTACATATATGTCCTCTGGCGCTTCAAAGAACATTTATTTACTGTAAAAATAAGTCCTTGAATTCAGCATAATATCCAATCATGGGTCTCATTCATATAGCTTTGAAATATTTAGTAATCACTATTTTATGTAAACAAATAGATAATCGGTAGTGAGCAAATCTAATACAAAATATAAAACAAGTCCGAAACTTCATTTCTAAAAGCTTCATAAGATTTGAAACTTCATTTCAATTTTTCAATTCATTTCACCAAATGTGTAAGCCCACTGAAGCATCTCTGAAATCACACAAATTGGTCATCTAAACTAGTGGATGCGCCATATATTGAACCAATATAAAACAAAGGAAGTGAAAATTCGAAAATGTGATCAATTCTGCAGTCCTTCATCATTATCGAATGGCAAAAAATGCTTCCAATAAGAGGGGAATTATCTCAAATCCTGACCTGTTGATAGAGTATAAATCCCAGTTGGCGACAATGTCCGACGCGCTGAGCTTGTATTGAATACAAAACGCCAGACCTGAACAATTTGGGGGATTCGAATCAAAATCAAATCAACGTTACGAGTTTTGCTGCGCGAATCAGAAATTAAGAAACAAAAATCTCACATTTCTGGAGAATCTCTTCCTCTTCGTCGAGTGTAAAGCCGCACTTGGTGAATTCTTCTTTGATTTCCCCTTCCATTTCTCGCGGAGATTTGGAGCTCAGCAGCAGTAGGGTTTCTTTCGAGTTTCAACTTCCAACGAAGAGCAAATGGCGCGAAACATTTGCCGCCAAAGATATATTAAATAATTTTTATTTTTTCTATTCCTATTTTGCCCTCGCTTTCGGCCCAGTTATAACTTGTTGGGCTCGGCCCATCAAATAAAAACATGTAACAAAAGTGTATAAAACACAAGTTAGAATTTACACTTTTTATTCTGGTTAATTAATAATTACATTGCCAGTGTTTCATTTAGGAAAAACTGTAAATTAAATTATGAACTTTACCTCAATTTGCAATTACAACATGACTTTTGGATCTTTGCAATTAAATACACAAACTTTCAATTTTTTGTAATTAAAAGTCATGTTGTAATTGCAAACTGGGGTAAAGTTCATGATTTAATTTGCAATTTTCCCTTTCATTTATTTATATAGTTAATTCGGCCTTTTATATAAGTAACTGGAAATTATCAAGAAGGCTAGAGATTTTTTGTTGGTGGATGTTTACGTATAGATCAACTAACAGAACGGCTCACATTCTTGCTCAACGATCGATAGATCTCGAGCATGAAAAGATTTGGATTGATAGTTACCCTCCGGGTTGAGGGGAATTATTTTGGATGATAGCTTTGAATAAAATCGCTCGCTTTCTTTTCAAAAAAAGAAACATAACATAATGTATCGGTTATTTTTTTAGGGTTAATATTACTTTCTATGCCAGTATTTGGCTTTATTTTTCAATTCTATCTCGACCAGTAAAATTTGTTGATAAATATATTCAATTATATCACCGAAGTTTTCGCCTTATCTTAGTATATAATGAAGTTTTGGTTGGTTAACAATGACGTAGTCCGGTGAGCAATCCAAAGCTATCACTAAAAGATTATTGATGATAGCTTTTTAATGACATATGACAAATAAATCCAATTTAGGAGAATATATAGATATTCAATTTTATAAAAAAAAATGAATTTTGAAGCCTTTTACGACCATTTTCGGCTATTAAAACCTACCAAGTCCTGAAGTCCTAATAGATCAATGTATCGTTTTGAGAACTTTCTAGTTGCAACTCGAATTGTGAATCAAACTTCAAACAATAAAATTATTATCTAACAAACTTTAAACTTAATTACGTTAAATTCCAATATTTTTCATAATTAAAGAAAATGGCGTAAGAAGGTCGAATTCTTATCACCAAGTACAAAATTCAACTGCTCGTGTTATAATGCTATATTATAGTATTATGTTATATTGAGATATCAAAAAATAACTTTTCGATCATGCGAAGGTTGAATAAAAATCAAGAATTTTGACCTTATAAAACGTCATTCTGAGATATGTCGATGGCTTATTGGTAGAATTTTTTTTATAATTTTTTAGAGGAATTGGTAGAAGTTTTTTATTATGCATGTGCTACCATAATTAAGAAACTTTAAAATTTGGTAGACTGTAAATCTACCTAATACATTGACATATATAGAGTATTTCGACGACTGATTTCTTACACGGTTAATTAATAGTCATTAATCTATAGCACAACATTTGTCTTATCTTGTAAGCTTTGTAAAACAGGTAGATATATATAATCCAATAATTACATTTTCATTATAAATATAACTTAATTGTATAAATTACATTATTCTTTCCAAATATTATTGGAATAACACCAATCAAATCAATCTATCAACTAAAAGAAAAAAGAAAAAGAAAAAGAAAAAAAAAAGTTCACTAAACAAGATGTCATAATTTCTTGTTCCACGTCGACCTGGTAATGATCTTGTCTCTTATATACGAGCTTATAACCCTCCCCCATTGATACGATCCTCGCCCAACCAATGAGATAGACACGGATACGTACCCCAGGGACCAGGTGCGGAAACGAACAGACTTGGATAAAAGGGATGGATACTCCAGTACCTTTGAACAGGCCCGTCTCAATGAACATTGGTGCCCCGTGCTAATTATGAAATTAGGCCCCCGACGACAAAAAACAAATGATTTGACATAATATGCTTAAACTCAAAATGAATGAAACACTTTTGTGTTGAAGATGGGATTTGAACACACATCAATGCAAATGAAAGAACAACCAAACCAACTAAGCTAGCAAGATAAGTTGACAAAATATTTTTTGAGGCCCTCGTTTTTGGGGGGACCTGTGCTGTCGAACACCTTGAACCCCCTAATAGCCGGCCCTGCGGCTTTGAACCAACGACCCTTGGACTCCATCGCTACGGGGGCGAGGGCCACCGGCTCGAAATCGAAGCCTTCAAGCCGTCTTTCACATTAAGGAAAGCCGAAACACTAGGGCTCACCCTCTCCCCCACCAAAACCTCCACCTCAAAGTTGTGCAAAACGGTGGCGGCGACGCCTTTCATCCGAGCAAACGCCACCTCCCGGCCGGGGCACGCCCACGGCCCCGACCCGAAGGCGAGGAAGCTATGCGACGCCACGTGCCTCGTCGCCGCCCCCATCCACCTCTCCGGCCTGAACTCCCCGCAGTCGTCGCCCCATATCGCCGGCGCCCTCCCCATCGCGTACGAGCACATCACGATCCTCGTATTCTCCCCCACCCGGTGCCCGCTCGGGAGCACGTCCGCCGCCGCCGGATCCCTCATGATCACCGGCGCCGGCGGGAAGAGCCGCAACGTCTCCATCAGGGCACAGTGGAGATAGACCAGCTTGCTCAATTCCTCCCCGTTGTGGAATATGTGCTCTTTCCTTAAAGGGAAACACTCTCTCAATTCCCCCAAAATGGCCCCTTTCACATTAGGGTTTCTATCGATGAGGTGGAAGAGCCACGTCAGCAGCGCCGCTGACGTGTCCCTCGCCGCGAAGAAGAGCGTCATGATGTTGGCGGCGAGGAACGCCGGAGGCGGCGGGGAGTCATCCCCGCCGCCCCCGGCGGTGTAAAAGTCGAGCACGTTGAAGGCGCCGGGGGACGGGCGGGACAGGAATTCGTCGAGCGTCCTGCGCCAGACGGCGCAGGCGCGCGCCATGTTCCTCTCCGTCCCGACCCCGAGCAGGCTCTCCAGCCGCCAGACCCGCTCGGGGAGGACGTTGCGCCAGAAGACGGCGTCGGCCATGTCGTCCATGGCCTCGAGGAGCGGGCAGGGCGGAAGCCCTACCCTGAGCGAGGCCAGATCGACTCCGGTGGCCATTAGGCACGTCGTGTCGATCATGTACCTGAAAGATATGGACTGGATTAGGATATATTTGATATATGGGCTTTAGTTAATTAATGGCCGTCATTTAAGCATGCACTATACTTTTAGGCACGAAGATTAAGAAAGCGATTGTTTGTGTGTAAAGTGGTGGAGCCCACTAAATTAAAGGCAATTTTCGAGGCAAAATTATATCATTTTTTAGTCGCATAGAAAAAAGATCTTGTGTAGCAATAAGTCAATTTTCAAGTTGATGTGTTTTATCACTTTATGGGCTCTTCACATAATTCAATCTATAAAGTCTAGCTAGATTCGTATTCTTGACTTAATCATATGTTCAAAATTACGAATCTAGCTAGACTTATTCTATTGTGTATCATTAGATGATGTCAAGAAATTCTAACAGTACCTGCTGAACACTTCCTGCAGGTCGAGGACTCTATGATCCCCCGTCTGCTCCGAAGCGTGGCGGAGGACGGGGACGAGGCCTCGCTCGAGAGTATGGAGCACGTTCTTCGACGTCGAGGTGTGGAACCCACTCTCCTTGAAGAACCCATGGGTGAGCTTCTTGGCCTCTCTCCACTCCTTCATATTGTCCTTGACAAAGACCGCGTCACCGAGGAAATCGAAGACCTTCCTAAACTCCGATCCCCGTTGGTAAATCGAGGCCCTCGAGGTGAGGACATGTTGCACGTTGCGCGGATCGCTAGTCACCAACGTGTCGACGTTCGTGTACCACGACGTCTTGCAGAGAATCGTGGCGTCGTTTTCGGCTAGCACTTGCGTGAGCTTGTCGTAGAGCTCGTGGCTCTTGAGGTAAGCCGTGGGGAGAAGCTTAACGAGAGGCCAATTCCATGGGAGGCTTTTGGAGGGTATAAATATTATAAGGAGAGGGAAAATGAGAGCTAATAGTATGATTTGGTACATGATTTTATTTTTTTAGTATAGTTGGATTTAATTTGGAGATGATATGCAAATAATGTTGTGCAAGATTATGTCTATTTATAAGCTTCAATTATATATGTGTATGTGTATGTGTATGTGTGTGTGTGAGTAAAAATTCATGTTTTAATGAATGAATGAATGAAGTAGCTAGCTTGTTTAGTTTGACTTTCTTTCTTGATCAAGTTGTCGTGTACTAAATTTTCAAGTAGAGCTGTTAATTAATTAGTTGTGCATGTTAATTGAATGATAGTCAAAATTCAAAACCGATTAATTAATTAAGTTAAGAGTTGTCACGGGTTCGAGTGTGTGTGTGTTGGCTCAGTGGTAAGAGGTTAATGCCTGAGGCCAAAGGTCTCGGGTTCGAGTCCTCTGTGACGCGGCCTTTAAAATTTCTGTAATTTAATTATAAAAAAAGAAAATTAAAAAAAAAAAAAGAGTTGTCACTATGATGCAATGAGTCGCATAATTGTTATTGCACGCATGCAGGGACGGAGCCAGAAATTCCCGACAGGGGCTGCATTATCTCATTAAATTTTACGAAAGCAAATAATGCTATGCATTGGAGTTATACGAAAATGGTGAAAACTGCTAATTAAATTACTAACTATACTCAAAATGCAATTACTACAACATAATTTTTAGATCTTGAAAATCAAATACCTAAACTTTCAATTTTTTGCAATTAGAGTTCATGTCCTTTTTCTCGATGGACGGAATAAATGACTCGGCGATGATTTTATCCAACATGGACTTGAAAAATATCACGTCAAAGGGCGTGGTTTCTCACTTTAAAAAACATACGACTGAGACTAAAAAGGAAAGCAAAACATCGTGGTTTCTATCAATTGGAAAACAAATGGGAAAAACATAAATGTTTTTTTTAAATGTATAAGTGTTTCCACTTAAAAAAAGCGTCATTTTTCTTTCTCATTTAAAAGAAGTGCAAGCCGATATTTTCATTGTTATTATTTTATTCATTACTTAATTGACCCACCATATTTTCATTATTGAATTACAACTTCTTCTTCTTCCCCATTTCTTTTCATTGTTATTGCAAACAACAATGGTAGTTGGACTTTTCATTAAATTGTCGATCTTTAATAAATTTTTAGAAACTAAAAACTAAATTTTAAAAAAATTTAGGTGAGCTTTACCAACCCTAACCTTCATGTAGCTCCGCCTCCGATTGCACGTATATCAATTATACAATTGATTATATCATATTACTAAAATGCAATAATGAATTCAAATTCCTCAAACTCTCGACCATTTTGAATATTTATATCAAAGACGCAACATAATCAAATTATTGTGGTTAGATGCACATTTACGTTAGGTCGGCCTAACGCAAATATTTGTCTTATGGTTATATAAATAAGGAGATCACACCGCTTTGGATATATATATTTCCAAAAGAATAGGAGGCTTAGTTGATTTTCAATTGAGATTCAGTGTTTCACATTTGATGTTTCATTTTGTTTCTCATTCTCATTTTTTTTTATCAATTTCAATTTAATTATATAATTAGTAATAACCGGTCATTTCATTCAGTAAGGGTATATATTATTTTTATTGTTTAATTTCGTTTTTAGTGGTTCATAATTTAATTTTAGTATTGATAAATCCAAAGTTAGGACATCATAACTTTTTAAAATTCAATTTTTTGAAATAAAAGTTAAGTATTATTCATAGTATTAGAATAAATAAATTATATATAAAAAAATTATAATAATAGATATAATAGTGGGACACGATGACACACAAAAATTGTAGGATACTGGATCTCATCCGGTTTATTTCACATATAGGACTTTAAATGAACCAAACTATTCGTGAGCTATATATTTAGAGCTCGATTCGATAAAAGTTCGTTTGAGCTCGTCTAGATATTGAGAATAGTAGTTTTCAACTCGTTATGAACCAAACTATCTGTGCTATATATTTTGTTGCCAAAAATAATTCTTTATGAGGAATGATATGTTAAGAATCATCCGTGAGGACCAATCACGATTAGGTTAAACTAACATCATTCCTTCTCTTTTTAGACATTTATTTTAATTCTAATATCCTAAAATATAACTATTGTCATCATTAATCCAACATATTACATAAAAGACGATGTTCGATTTTTTTCATTTTTCTTCATTTATCCGTTATGTCAAACAAGATGAAAAAATTACTATCAAACATTAATTTTTATATAATGTGTCAAATTATTGATGTCAATAATAATTTTTTTATTAATACAAGTACTCTTAATTTTTTTATTTTGTTGCCAATCCTAGATGTGTAATTAGACAAGTGAATGTAGAATGTCTGGAGATAACTATGAATTTATGATGTCCATAATTCCATTCAATTAATATTTTTAGGGTTCCACTTCTAGGGGTCTATAGTCTATTTAAGCAGTATTATTACTTTTCTAGAAGGCAACAAATTTATTTATTAATTATAAAATGTCAACTGAAATAATCAACAAGACCACTTTTAAATCCCCTGATCTATAAAAGCTATGTTGATCATGGGTCAAATTAATGATGTCATTTTGTTAAATAGGTTGACTTTCCTGATTTAGAGCTATCAAGACTTGAAACTTTTTATTTTTATTTTTATTATTTCCTTTTTCTTTTGATTACTAGAGAAAAAATCCAACGACGAGAAATGTTCCACATTTTGCTCGAGGAAGTTGAAATTGTTCCAGTAGGAAAAAATTTCCACGTTCCATATTTTGACCAAAAAGATCGGATTAGAAATATTCCCATTTAATTCATAGTCTCAGATTTTAAAAAAAAAAAAAAAAAAAAAAAAAAAAAAAAAGCCACTATGAGTAGGAGTCTATGAAACCTAATTTGATAATTTCTTGGATTTAATCCGATTTTAACTTATGAATTAACTAGTATTTGTGCCCGTGCGATGCACGGGAACGTTTTTACCTTTATTTTTCTATGTGAAATATAAAACAAGAAATACTTCGTATATTTTTACAATCCATATTGCAACATTGATTAATATTGGTAAGCATGATTGGGCCTCACAACTTTGAGCAAGTTAACAACATAATGGCATATAATAGTAACCGAATCTTCACAAAATATCCTAAGTAATCAAATTTTTACATACCTACTAAGATTTGTTAACAATTTTCTAAATCATAAAAATGATGTTGGCAAGTTGCTACGGCAACGGTAGCGGTGGATAATAGGTTTCGATACTCTGGCGGCAGTGATGGCGGTGCATTCAAGGGGTATTGGTAACCATCGCAAACTACAACAAAGGTTGTGGGTTTACTAAAACTATAATCCATTTGTACACAATCACCACATATAACAAACATCTATTCAAGCGTAACTGAAACCTGCAACTAACATATTACAAACACCTATTCGTGTAGAACTCATCGTGGCAGGGACACAATGAGGTTGTGTGAGTGTTCGTGGATGCGAACATGACTTAAATTTATAGAAGAAAAAAAATTGCATAACAATGGGAAAGTAATTATATTTCAGCAATACAATTGTAATTAATTGCTATAAATTATGTTATTGGTAACGTTCTCTAATACTACTAATTGATTGAAAACTTTCTATCCACGATTATGATAATACCATTTATATAGTAGAAGTTATTAAAAGTAACCGTGAACAAAAATTAATACTTATTATATAGATATAGATTTAAAGAATGAGATCTATATTTGGAAACGTTTATTTTCTTATAAATTCTCACAACCAATAATTGTGTTAGTTAATATGGCATAACAAATGCATTCACTCGTTGACTTTAGATCCAATTCCTAAGAACATGATTTTATTTATGTTTGTAACTAATATTAATAATAATAATAATAATAATAATAATATTACGTGTAAAATAATTAATATATGCAAAAAAACAGAAAATAAAGTTATTATAAATAGGTTGAGAAAGTGTTATTATATAGTATATAGTTATGAGGTAGAATTAACAAATATGATTGTACGTAATTGGTTATTTATTTTAAAATAATATTAGCATATATTATTACATATAATTTGTTATTTTCTTATTGTAGCATTAAATAATGGCATCTTTTAAACAAATTAATGAGTTTCATTTTGTCAAAAATAATAAAAATTCATTTTTTTAGAAAACAAATATACAATAGTACTAATGATCATAAACAATGATATATTTTATTTTATTATGGCAAAACTAATTGATAACAAATTTATTATATTTTACAAAATAATTTTGGTATTTTATACATGATAGTTGTATATAATTTAATATATAATATATTCAACATAATAGTTATTTATATTTATTTCTTAAAATAGAGAATGAATTTAGGCGGGAAAAATAGGGATTACTATTTTGGGAACGGTTTCCCTTTTATATATGTATAGATTCTAACACGTAATCCACGATATATGCTCGACCTCCAGCAGTGAAAATAAACCGAGCTTGGACTATTACAAATGTCAAACTTGCTAAATTTGTCAAATAGACTCAAATTCGAAATAACAGGCCAATTAGAAAAACAAATTAAATTACTTGAGCTTGATCTTATTCTTAAAAATAATAAGACACTATCAAATCCAATCAATTTTACAATCACTTGTATATATGATTTATAAATACCGTCATATAAATAGTTCAACCAATTCCCTTGGGGATGTCTATTAGTGATCTTGGTATATTGTAACCAAAAATTTTCACGTTAGAATTTCGTCAAAGTTTTATAGAAACAGATTGAGTTTGTTGGGTAAGATTTACTTAATGCACACATCTCAAATAGCGGTGACCCACAAAAAATTAATGATTGTAAGTTATTCTTATAATAAAGAAAAGTAGTTGGACCAGTGCGATTAATTTATTAATATATGGAGTTCTGTATAATTCCATCTTAATTATAGCTAATTAATCCGGAGATATACGAAATTGAAATTAAAGTTACAGACAAGAACCGTAAAATGGTTCTTGAATACCATTAAATTATGTGCTCCAACTAACTACACTTAAATATGAGTTAATGAACCTTGACATTGGATACCATAAGTTATACTCGATGATGACCATATAATTTATATCTGTAACCTTTGACATACGTAACTTAATTGGTTATCAGAAAAATTTCTCCCTTGCTTAAAGTAAGTGTTGATGTTACTTGTGTTGATTTTAACAACTATTGTTTTCTACGAACTAAAACTAAACAATCAACTCCTCTATGTGTTGATAGTTCACCTATATCAATTTTTTGGGAGTAAAAAAAAGAAAGAGAACGGATGAAGAATAGTTGAGTATTGGTGGTAACAAAATAATATTGCTAATTCAAGACTTAAATAAAAAGTAAGTTTGCATATTCACTATTTTTAATCGTTTATAACCTACGTATGGAACTTAATTTTGACCTGCAGTGTCCACAAAACTAAATGTACTTAAAGATGATTAATCTAGGTTGAAGTTAATGTACAACATGTGACACACAAAATATAATTAATTAATAAAACACACCATAATAATAATAATAATAATAATAATAATAATAATAATAATAAAATCAAAACTGAAGCAAAAGAAATTATCCCTGTATTACATTGGGAATCATTCTGGATTTGTTTGGGAAGAAATCGAGGTGTAAAAAGATGATAGTTATATTATTGAGGAACAAAGAATTGCATGTGTGTTTACAGGAGATCTATATATGGTTGCCTTTACAGCAAAATATCATTGATGCTATCTCTATTCTCAAGTCTAGGGATGACAATCGGATCGGGCGGGTGTGGATAGTGTCAAACCATTTTCGTACTCATGAATTAAATGAGTACTAATTTTAAATCACGAACTTACCCGCGGGTACGAAATGCCTACCACACCTGCGACCCGCGGATAGCCGCAGTTTGGCGGGTATCCGCGAACTCGCCAACCATGTCGGCAAGGGGCATCGCTGTGGAGGTGAAGGTGGAGCCGCTGCTAGCGTGGCGGGCCGCGGGCTGGTGTGGTGGCGTTGGGCGGCGTCGC
>JAYJMF010352378.1:0-11053 GCA_036873715.1 Salvia sclarea
CCCTTAGATCATGGAAATCAACGGTGGATGCATCTCCTTTGGTTGATAAATGCATGTCTGAGTTCGAATCCTTGAGGGGGCGTTTCTTTTTTTTTTTTTTTCCGTGCAGTTCATTTACACTGAAAATGCACTTGGTTTCTAAGTTAAATGCATGTGTTCCCCGTTCTCCATTTTAAGGGTGGTTTTCCATATAAACAACCCCTATACTATATATATTTATATAGGTGGAAATCAAATGGCCCATTGTCTCTCCATGTGTAAGTAGTCAATAGCAGACAATTTCCAGAAACACAAGAAAGAAATAGAAGCAAATACTTGAAAGATTACCAAAATCAAGATCTGATGATGAACCTTCTTCGAGATCAATATCGCTGTCATTTTTGTCAGAGCCACGGTGTCCCATTACTGTTTCCATTTCTTTCATAAACTGATCCACATCAAAATCTACATCTTTCAAGTTCCTGGAAAAAGATAGTAGAAATTGGTGTATGATTTGAGGATAAATGGTCCACTTAAGCTTCTGATATTGAACGCGGAAGATAGCTAATGTGTCATAAAACTCAAATACCTTCATATGACATGATCATTGCAATTTATCTACTTCAAACTAATTAAGAATTCACGTTAAATCAGACAAGTAAAAGATAATGTTTCTGGAGCTCATAATGACTCTTATGAAAGAAGAAATATTGTATCGACGAAAGGGATAAGCAAGTCTTTCCTGTGGAAACAACAGCACATAAAGTATATACTCCCTCCGTCCCATTCTTCTTGTCCCATTTCTTTTGGGCACGGAGATTAATAAAGTAAAGTTGATGAGTGAGAGATGGTGAGACCACATACATTTTGTGTGTAAATTCTTGCCAAAAACGGAAATGAGACAAGAAGAATGGTACAACCCAATAAGGAAAGTGAGACAAGAAGAATGAGACAAGAAGAATGGAACGGAGGAAGAACTTTATATATAAACTTGTCAAATATATTTTCCTTATATCATCCCAAGAATCTTTTAATAACATCACAAGAGATTTTTTGTCATTCCTACGAATAATATGGACCATACAAATTTATATGCAGCAGCTTTAGTTGAAACCACAAGCCATGAACTTGTTCTCATTCAGCACAATTAGCCAAAATGAGAACTGGAAGATAATATTGAGCTTTGTTCCAGAAAAGTTAGTTCACTTCCATTCCAATACACAAAAGACCACCCGTTCGAGCTTCTAATATTTGGAGTTTGATTGGGCTGAACTCATGGGAAATATCATGGAGGGCCTCCAGGAAAATTATACGCACATTCAGAAAATCATCAGTTACATGATCATATGCTAATACCAAGTCACTAATTGTACCAAATAACATATCTGGAGAATCAGGCAAAAGATGAAGACCGAACCATTAACATATGATGAAAACCTAATATTTTCTTGCATGTCAGTCGGCTTATTGGTTTATTTATTTCAATTTATATTATTTTAGTTCTTCTCCCTAAAGAGCAAACAGCACCCATTATCAAACTGTTTCAATAAACTGAACAAATTAAACATGAGCTCTAGTGTTTGCCTAAGATAAGAAAAACAAAATTAAACTCGCAAACAAAAAATGAAAGAGGATGAGGGAAAGGACCTGTCTTCCGGAAGCTCAGCTCCCTCATAGCTTGACATCTTCTCAATAAATGACTGCATGGATTTAGCAATTCCCCCAAGATCATACTCATCAACATCTTTCCCAGATGTCGAACCCCGCTCTTCCTGCTCTTTTGACTTGGGTTTCTTTTTTTGTTTTGAATTGAAAAAGTCCATCTCGTTTTGCCTTTCCTGAAGAGCAGCATTCAGTTCATCTTCCCCACCATAAAGCCATGAATCATCATCAGATGGAGGAAGCTCCAGACTCTCGAAATCATCAGCTAAATACGGAAGTGCAAGAATTTCATCTATGCGTTTCACAGGTGCACTTAATACCTCACTGCACCAACATTAGGGTATCATCAGAAGAGCCACCTTTCGGTTCCAATATTTAAAGAAGCAAACAAATATAAAATAAGCAAGAAGAAAGGAGACCGGAATGAGCATGTGTTAAGCACACTAAAACCAAATCCAAAATTGTAATCTACAAATACAACATTGAAAAAGGAAAAAAAAAAAGCACTAGAAAGGCACTCCATAGTTTCAAATAACAGCATACTCCTTATCAACAAAACAAGACATGTTCGAACTTGCATAATAATAATATGTAAAGTTTCCCCAACCAATTGATTTCATAAATGCATATAGATACATCCAACTGAAAGTAAAGTTCCTGGAGGTGCAAGTATTTGCAATATTAAACATGTCAAGCACATTAAACCATAATTTACACTATAACTAACAACGAGAATCCAGAACCAATCAATTTAGAAGTAACAAAAAAATATCAAAACTATATACCTGGCTCTAGAATGCAAAGAACTATTTCGATAGTAGCCCTCAGCCTTCTCCATCAAGCTCTTGTATTCCTTTGACCCCGGCAACAACCCCTCAAAATAACCGCTACGCTCCAAACTCTCCCTGAAGGCTTCCCATGTGCTCCCCTTCCCTTCAACCCCCTGCTTCTTTTTCATTTGATACATCATCTCCAACCCACAAGCAATCTTCATCCCGAGCTCCGCCTCCAAATACTTGGCAACATTACTCCTCTCCGGCATTGGATAGCAGCCGGGAGCCTGAAACTTCTGCTGCACCAACTGAGCATACATCGCTCTAGACATCCTCACAACCACCTCCACCATCTCCTCCTGCTTACCCCTGGGCAGAAGCCTCTCCATTCTGGCGGCACACTTCATGCTATCAATGTCCCTATCATAAAACCCCTCAACCGCTAAAGATATGAAGCAGGGCTCATGCTTCAGCACCCACGCCACGGAAACCGGCACTATGACTCTCACTTTGTGGACATTTCTATAAGCACGCTCCGGATACTCGCCGATTTTCTTGTTCAAATGCAATTGAACAGCATCCGGGGCGGTCGTGGCGGAATCATTGGTGGCCAAAAATCGCAAAGCGTCCTCCAATTTAGGAGTCTCCCGGAAGGTGGAAGGAGGAAGTATACGGAGGCGGCCGCCACGCAGGAAAACGCGGTTGATGGAGGTCTCCGGATTGAGCCATTTGGGGAGGTGGAATGCGCACTCGATCAAGAGAAACTCGCCGTCCGAATCCCAAACGCGGATGGATAAATTGGAGAAGGTTTTGGAGATTTGAAAGAGGATGTAAACGACGAACCACTCGTCTTCGAGATTGTCGCCGAATCGGAGGTGGCCGGAGAGGTGAGGAATGGGTGAGGGGGTTATGGAGAGAGAAAAGGGGTGATGCTGCCAGATGTATGGGGCGGTTAATGGTTGGACGTAGTTGAGAATTTGGAGATGGAGAGACTGCAGCACTTCTGAGGAGGAGGAGTCGGGGTAGATGGCGTAGAAAACTGTGTCATCAGGCGAGCGGGAGTTGTTGAGAGAGAAAATTGATGAAGTATGAGGAGCTGCCATGGCTGTGCCTGTGAGCGCGGGGGAGACGACGTCGTATATTTGACTGTTTGGCGGTCTCTTCGAAGGTTGTAGAGAGGAACAAAAGTTTCATCAATTTGATTATTTTTTGGGGTTTGGTTTACTTTTCTCTTAGGGCAGATGTTTCCATGTAAAAGAATGTTCTTCGTTTCAAAGTGATGATGCTGATGTGCATGTCACATTTAATTTAATTAAATATCCCATTCTTTTTACATTTTACAAATGTAGCCACCTTCATTTTCGATTCATTGTACATTTTCATTGCACGCACATATTTTAATAAAAAATGGTTATTGCGCCTAAATACATAAGTTTTGGCGAAATTCTGGAATTGCACATAATTTTAAAAATTCGTCCTACAATATACAAATTTTAATTTTATTCTGATTTGTAACTTGTGTTTATTTTCCGGCGAATTGAAGCTGAGTTGGACGCCGGAATTGATACGGCGCCGGAATTTACAAAACGACGTCGTTTTGCTTAAAAACAAACATAAAAAATAATAAAAAATTATAAATCATATGCCAACTCATTTTTCCAATTAAAATTTAATAAAAATAGAAAAATATAAATGAAAGTTATCTCTCTCTAAAAATTAGATCCCTAATTCATAAAATAATATTTGCTGCCTCTGTCTCCAATCTGGCGAATCGCCGCCGATCACCACCTCCCACCAGCAACGGCGCGTCTGCCGTGAGATAATTTTGCTTAAAGTTGGGAATTGAGTTCTTGGGCATTTGAGGAATCAAATAAACCTCCAAAATCAATCGCAAATAAACCTCCAAAATCAATCGGGAATTGAGTTCTTGGGCGACAGGGGGTTGGCAGTGGGGTACCAGGCGGGAGGAGGTGAAACTCATCAATGGAGGATTCAGCCTTCTTGATGAGTCAATCGACAGCCTTGGATGGCGGCGTGGGTGCACACGGCTGTAGCGGGGTTGTTGGCTGCTCTCCCCCATCTTCACCCGCTGTTGGCATGCGCTTCTTCGCCTGCAACGGTCGTGGCGGCGGATTTACGGCGGTGGCAGGCTGCAGCAAGGCAGAGGTAGCCAGGGTAGAGAGAGAGAGAGAGAGAGAGAGAGAGAGAGAGAGGCAAAGGTAGTGACTAGCGAGGGTCGTGATCTTCACGGCGGTGGCGGGCTATGGCCACTGTCGTCTGATCGCCGACAGTGAAGAGCGTCGCCGCCATGTCCTCCGTAGGGCCCCGGGCTCCGGCGTACTTGATTTCGATTTCCGAGTTGGGAGAAAGAAAGAGAGAGTGTGTATGGAGAGAGATGAAGAGAGATATGTTTCCATTTTTAGTACTTTTTATTTTTTTTAACTTTTTATTGTGAAATATGAGTTGGCTAATGATGTGGTAATATTTTTGCCACGCAATATTATAATGCAACACCTCAGCGATCTAGTTTATTGGAAAATTTATCGGTGTCAAAAATCAGAACGAGCATAAAGTTTGTATATTATAGGACGGATTTTTAAAGTCATGTGCAATACCAAAATTTCGCCAAAGTTAATATATTTAGGCGCAATAACCCCTTTAATAAATAAATACATATATTTGTTAGTTGAAATCCATTCTTCTATCGCACCAAGTACAGTCATTTTTTCAGTTTGTGCGTTTTGAATTAATCTAACGATTCATGTATTTTTAATGAAACATTTTTGTCGTGCAATATTTACGTAGAATACTCTATTGTAACAAACATATAGTATTACGTTAGAATACTCTTTACCAACATGAAAGAATCAAAGATGACACTAGAGAATTCAGCCAATAATCAGAACAGAAATAGAAACGAGAATAGGAAATCATTCCTAATAAGGGAAAACAATAATAAAGTTAATACTATAACCAACTAGCATATCAAGAGATTGGGCTGTATGAAAATGTTAATGACATGATTCGTTCTTGACATCCACCAAGAGATGGAAAACAATGTACAATTTCACATCATATCAGAAAGATCACATATGCAGTTCTGTTTCAGTGTCCAGAACTCTTCATCCATAATCAGTCCACCCTAACCCAATTGATAAATATAATCATGCGTTACCAGGAATGGAATCTGGCCGCGTCAAGAATGCTTTTTGGCAACAGCCACAACGGAGCTCACAGCATTACAGTGACTCAAAAGCACCACAATAAAACTGGGTGCTCTAGCAAAGTCTCTCTCCAAGAGATCAGCAGACGCCATTAGTTCAACAAGCTTCAGTGCTTCAAACAGAAATGACATACGTCCTACAGCTAAAAGTCGAGGGAACCTGTCTTAGAAGACCCAGAACAACTACCAGAAGAACCATAAGAAGTTCCAGTTGCACCATCTACAGGAGCTTGGTTTATACATTCCAAGACTAAGGATCTTCGCTTCTGCAGTTTCATCGAGAATGTGGTTGCCTCTAGAATAGCAGGGACCTGTTTTGCAGAAGCTATGTCAGCCATGGCACAAATCAGATGTTTCTAGCCATATCATATTATGATAATTTCGAGAAAATTGCTCTAGCTTCGGTGTGATAGATAACAGTAATTGCACTACACGAAAATAGTATATATCACGAAAAAATGTCATAGTATAAGTATCACTTCAGTTTCACGCATAATTAGTAAATGATGGACATTTTGTTTCTTTTTTAGGTGTAGAAGGGTGAATGTGGCATGGAATTCATTTAATGGAGTTCAGATATGTCAATTCTAGTTTTAACCAGTAGTATTCATATAAGAAACATAACAAATAGTATCAAGTTATAGTAGCAAACCATGCATACCTGTGTGTTAAAACGTGCAACTTTGTGCACGCTAAGAAGTCCAACCATATCCTGGTATCCTGTAAGAAGCTTAGCCAGTTCTTTGTCTTCATCTTGAAGCATAAATTGTAAGTTACATTTCGTCAAGCATTGTGTGTAAGCATGATAAACGAAAAAGCTTAAAAGAACAGTAAACACCTGGAATTGCTTTCACAGAAACTAAGGTGTCGGCCAAATGTTGCAGCCTTATTGAGAAGGTTGTTGAAACGAGAGAAGGTGAAAATGTTAGGACAGCTACTGAATTTGTCAATCTTACAACACTTTTCAAGGATCTAACAAAAGAAAGCATTTCCCATTCCTACAGAAGGATAGGTATCTATCAGCAGATGATATTTCACATTTTCACTATAAAAACAACTTACCCTCGGAATTAGCAATAGCAAATGATTAACTAATACACATATCCATCTATAAGAGGTTTTGCATTTGTTTGCTGCGAAAACAATGCAAAAATACGAGATTTAAAATGAAATAGATGCTTACTTCATTGGAATATTCACATTGTGGCGAACACAGTGACTGAATAGCAATATAACCCCCTGTTATGTTTCCATTGTTCCTAAAAACAGATGAAACAAATTAGATTATACAATCTCTAGGAACCAACAAATGAAAGGTTCATTGCATAGTTGATTCATCAACTTTGATTTGACACTATCATTGTGATTAGATCAAACATCGGCATTAAGTTATTTAGTAATATATCTAATCTTGACCTACTCATGTAGTCATACATAAGGATTTTTAAGGGCTAGGAATTTTTAGTTGAAGGCATGAACGCGAAATGAATTACTGATTAGCTTGAGATAAAAAGCTCGAACAACGTTCATGAAATGCTCCAAGATCAGCAGAAGTGCCTCTCCAGGGGCTTCCGCAAATCAAAGTCGTTGCAGTACTCTGACTTTCCATCTGTTTAGCAAGCAGGTGATACCATTTTCAGACAGGAAATGTTAAAATTTAATAGATAGCAAGAAATGGGTGAAACAAGTCTCAAAAATAGGAAGAACAAATGTGAGGATAGGAAAATTTTAGTGCAAAATTAAGTCACATTCATAGAGTCCAGAGATTTGCTATTTCATCACGAAGTATTGAGTGATAAGAACCTCACACCTGATCTCACAAGCAACAACATCTATGAGCAAATCGACTTCACGGACATATCCTTAAACTTGTTTTATGTTGTCATATTACACAAGGAAAGTCAATTATGCAAGTAAAACAAAAATCTGATTCTTTTATTTGTATATATCAAGGATCCATTTTCTTTATCAAAAAACATTTTCATTAGTTACTCCTAAGAAGACCTTTTACCACATTTCACAAGAATTTTAGCACCGCCAACAACTCTTCTTTGCTTGAACTCTTCTAGGTGTTTCCTTAATACATAGCTAGTGGACATCATCCACCTTTCCCATCTAAAGAACATCATTTTAAATGCTGGACAGAGGATGAAGAAAATGGCTAAGAATCATATTATTGAAAAAACATGATAAACAACTATCATGATTACAGGCTACAGCCATGGCAAACAAGAAGAAATAACAGTAACAAAGTCATAAAAGTGACAATTGTTGAGTAATTTCACCTCTCTGATACTCTGAACTCTTTTCCCCAAAATACTTCTTGTATTGCCATGCAATTCTCAGCCCCTTCTCCTGTAATACAGAACATTCTTATTATTTCTAAGTGAAAACTACAGAAGCAGAGGCGATCAATAACTAGAAAAGATGGAGAAGGCACCTGCTCCGTCTCATGGGCATGGGATTTGTCATCCTTGGACACCATAGGACTAGGCAAGGTGCCAAGAAATCCTCTGGGATCACTTGCAGGACTTGCATATATTAGAGGTTGATGATGAACCAACCCCTGAGACATGAAATTTCTCAACAATAGCATATGATGCGGTGCCTCCGGGTCTTCCATAACCATCACCAGACTTCCCAATGCAAAACCACCTCCCAGAATCTCTGTCAAGATGTAAAAAAATCTCAAATAGTTTATATCGAAAATCACACAAAAAAACAACTCAATTGAGTAAAAGGTTACTTGGAATTACTATCGAGGTCAGGAATGCCAGATGAAAGTAACATGGTTCCATTTGGACAATGCTTAAGCCCAGGAATGCTGGGAACAGAGGTTGATGCTCCCCCGAAATTCCGTGAAAAACTGGCACTCCGAGGTTTATTAGCAGCCATTACCATAGCTGAAACTACAACTACAACGGCAAGGATCTAAAATCAAATTCGCGGTCCAAGGTTTTCATTATGAGGCGTATCTATCAATATATAAAAGCTCATGAAGAGAGAAATGGGGCCAGAAATCTATCTATCTATATATAAAAGCTCATGAAGAGAGACATGGGGCCAGAAATCCCGCCCAAAACATGTCTCGAAATATGTGCAAGCTATTTCCACTCAATTTGGAAGCCAAAAATCACACACAAAACTTTTTTGCTCTATTAAAGAAAAAAGAAGCTGTCAACAGCTGTATAATTAGAACTCAGTAAGGAAACCAAAAATCACAAGCATTGTAATAGCAAAATCTAATGGATATCAGATTAATAAACAAGAGATAATACATAGAAGCTTAAAATTTGGGCTATTCCTAATTCCATAAATATTTGCAGATCTCATTACAAGTCGAGAACAGGGCGAGAACAGGGCGAGAGCCGATCTCATTACTGGTCCTAATTCTATAAATTTGTACATCACAAAATATTTGCAAATCTTATTACTCCTACTTTCACAAAAATGGAAAACAAAAATGGGAAACACGAAACCTGGTGCACAAATAGAAGAATTAGGGAATTTGATGTTGTTGAGTTGAGGCCGAGAACAGGGCGGCGAGCACAATTCGACGGTGGCAGCTACAACCACTGCCTTCGGCGGTAGCGGCGAGGAGCTCGCACCAGCGAAAGGCGGCGACAATTCCGATTTTGTTGATGGTCGATCGGCAACCGAGAATAAGGAAGAAAAGGTGGTTAGGCGGCGATAGTAGTATAAGTAAGTTTCGCTGGAAATTTTGAGAAAAGAAGAAAATAAGAAATTAAAATTGAGAAAGAGGGAAGAAGAGAGAAGCAGGCAAGCAGCCCAAGGAAGAACAGAGAAAAAGCGCTATGTAATTTTTTAGTTTGAGCTTTTAATTTTATATAGCCCAAATTTATAACAAACTAAGCTATTATTTGTTTGATTTGGGCCCAAATATTTGTTACTATAATAATAATAATAATAATAATAATAATAATAATAATAATAATAATAATAATAATAATAATAATAATAATAATAATAATATTTTTGCATAGTGGACATGGATTATTGAGAATAAATAAGATGGGATGTGGGTTGGAATTATTAATTGATTGAATGGGTGGGCTGTGGGCTGAAATTATTCATTCATTGAATGAGTTTAAAAAATGAATGTTGACGTGTCACTGTAGGAGGGAATGGAGGGCTTAGGTGGAGGCCTTGACTCCAAATCCTTTAATGTAACTTATAAAATTTTGAGACATCGCATCTTATAAACTCTTCAAATATCTTATAAGTTGTTGGAGTCTATAAACTTTCTAAAATACGCTTAGCTAAACACCCGTGAATTTGTATATTAATCACATAATAGGTCCAAATATAAGCGTCCCCTCGGAGACAATCAAGCGGTGTAATATTCGCTATATAAGTATGAAGTTATCTAGAGTTCAAAACTCATCTTTCCAATAGAAAAATAATCCAAATAAGCCCGCATGAGCAACTCAATTGATTTTTAGGTGGAATGATTGCTGCAAAAATATCCAAATAAGCATAAGCTTTACTATTTATTTGTCAATCGATGTTTTATATTCCCTCCATCCCCAATAAGTGTGCGGATTGAGAAGTGATACGAGTTTTATTAAAAAATGTGATAAAGTGAATTTGAGTGAAGAAAGGGTCATACTTTTTGAAAAATTGTGTTTATGTTAATTGTATATTGTTGATTTTTTTATAAAGTATATTTCTGAAAAAGGAAGGATAGACAAAAAAAATGCACACATTCATTTATCAGGGACGGAGGCAATATATATTATTGGTTTATAATTAAATGCATCTTGTACGAGTTGCATTACTCGAGTTCAGGCATTAATCTTTTTCCAAGAAGTACGTTGAACGTGTTACGCGTGTGACTTGAAAATTGATGGCTAAAATGTGTGAATACACAAATTAAAATTCGAGTTATGAAACACATGGATGTTAAGAATCACACGACTATTGTATGGTTGAAAATCAAGAGGGCTATAATTGGACGATTAGGTTTTGAAAATTTATGTGTTTATCTTCTACTATATTTTTCCTAGCTAAATTTGTTCATAAATTTAAGCTAATTATCCAAAATCAGAGTAGTGCTTAGCTCTAATTAAAATGTTTTTTCGTATAGCTTTGATAATCATTTTCTTAGTCCATCCATTAAATTAATTAATCCAACGTGTAACCATATAAATTTGTGTATTTGATTTCCTCACGAGGGTAGGGGTGTAAACGAATCGAATCAAATCGAATACCACAATATTTGATTCGTATTCGTTAAAGTATTTGATTATTCGATTTTTTTTTCCGATTTGTATTCGATTCGTTATAGTATTCACGAATTTCGAATCAAATCGAATATTCATTATTTATTATTATTATTATTATTATTATTATTATTATTATTATTATTATTATTATTATTATTATTATTATTATT
>JAYJMF010352398.1:0-11050 GCA_036873715.1 Salvia sclarea
TTTATATTGCTTTAGTTATTCAATATTTTTAATAGTTATGTCATTGGTGAATTTGTAATATGAGAGAATAATATTTTTTTCTTTTATTTTGCGGAGTTGATTGGAGTGGCATGTCATTATTTGCTGAGACTTTTGTAATGGATTGCTCTAATTGTTTATTACAAGGTAACTTATCTTTATGTGTTTTTTTTAATGTTGCTATATAAAATATGTGTATATTTAGTGAAAATTATGGTCGTTGAATTAGTATAAAGCATATGTAGTTATATAATTTTGAGGTTGAAAAAGTTTGCCCCCCAGATAGAATTCCTGGCTCCGTCCCTGCTAGTACTCCCTCCTCATTTCTCACAAAAAGAAAAAAAGAATTTGGCGTATGACTCTTAATATATAAATGTTCGATAGATATTTTTTTAATTGAGAAATTATTATTATTATTATTATTATTATTATTATTATTATTATTATTATTATTATTATTGCCACAAATGTAAATCTGATACGACAAGACTTGAATATATATGGGTGATGGGTTTGGGAGAATAAATTTGGTTGGACAAAGATGAAACAAACTTTTCACATGGAAAGTGGGGATGATTAATATAGATTAAAAGAGGACCACTATTTACATAATTATTGAACAAATCATATGCCATATAATTCTACACCATGCATTCATAATGACATTTGGCATTATATATCCTCGCCTTCTGTTGCTCTATAAATATATATATATGGTCTAATTGTATGTTTTCCTTTTATGGAATTTATTTTTTCAGTGCAAATTTTAAATATTCTCATTTTTTCAATGCACATTTCACTATGGCGATGTAATTTGTGTGTAATTTACTATATGTAAGTTAAAATTTTATGAACATACATTAATATCCAAAAGAATCTTTGATATGCAAAATTATAAATGTACATATTAAGAAAAAGTAACGAAAGTATCTTCAAGAGGTTCAAACTTCATTGTTCCCTATTCCAACTAAAAAAATAATAATGGACTGTATAAGACGTGTTGTGCATCGAAACACGGCCCACATAAAATCTTTCTCGCCCTTTAACCCTAAATTGTATATCCTCCGTTCACCGAGAGTGTATCGCTTTTGTTATTTTCGACGCTCACCCAAGAACGTGTCAGTTTCTTTTTTGGGATAATACCCTACACAAAATCTTTATAACCATACCCCAACTTAATATTTAAAAATAACAAACCCCAAACTTATAATTTAACTCCATGGTGTACCACTAAACACCACCAAACATTATATAACTCGTTATGTTTATAAAGCTGCACACTCTTTCTGAACGAATTGAGTAATATTATAATTTTTTTATTAAAAAACTCCTAAATCGTAATACTTTAAATTTGAACTCCCAATCCATTTCTTAAAGTCGTAGTTTGACTGTGATGTTTGATGTTTCATCAAATCTGCAGTTGCAGTGAATCATGCATGTTCTCTACAATAAGATAAAAGTTTGACATTTTGGATAAAAAATCGTATTAAATGAACAAATTAAAGTATCTACCATTCTCTTTCTTCAATATTGAGGAATTTAATTGGCTCATATTATTATGTAAAGTACAGATCAAGAGGATAAGCCAATTGTGCATAAACTATTGAATGCCTATTATATAAGAATAGTAATATACACTTAGGGTCGGATTCTACTAGGATCACTCCCGAAAATAGGATCTAGGATCAAAGCATAACATTATTAATAAAAAAAAATATTCTATTGTGAGTGAAAAAAGCATACCAATTGATTAAAGCATTATAGTATACAGTAAAAAGCATTTTCATTTAAAAGCATTATATAACACATAAGAAAGCATTTTAAATTTAGAGAATCAATCTGGACCGTCCATCAATCTAGATCAATGGATCAGATTGGATCCTAGATCCTATTTATCAGGAGGGATCCTAAATGATCCCCTCCCTATACACTTAATATATAATACTATAGATTTACATAAATTAAGAAATAATTAAATTTTTCCAAGACTTCAATTCTTCATAAAGCCAATACTGAAAAATTAATCTGACTTATTGTGAAATCCAGTTCAATGCAACAGTATGATCTTACATGATCATCAATCATCATATTGTCATATGTATCAAATATGAAAACATGTAACGAATATAATATTTAATTATCATAAAATAAGAAACAAGGTTTACAACACAAAAACAACTCTAGAGCATACTTTCAATATATAAGCACTAACAAATTAAGAATTCTCGTAGATAATCCAAATTCAGAATTCAACAAAATCAGATAATTGTTTGTATGTATGACAATACTTTTTTACGATGTTTTTCTCTATTATCAACTTTTTACACGTAAAATAATGCTCTTTAGTAATTACAATGATGTTTGATTTACAATTTTTTAAATAAGGAGGGCTTTTACCATATCTCATCCCTATTCATTGGTTTAAAGTTAATGCACATATCAAAATTTGATTAAATGTAATCTATAAAATTAATAATGTCAGTAACAAATTTTGAGGTATTATGATTAAAATAAAGACATATAAAACATACCAAATAATACTAACATATGATTAAACCTAATCGATGCTCATGAATAATGTTTGGCTAAATAAGATATAATTGCTCTCTCCCTACATTTGGGCTTAAAACCTTTTAGTTGCCTCATGGAATAATCTTTTAGAAAATAATTCATAATTTATTTGGCTGGAAAAACTATTCATAGTTGAGTCACGAGGAAACAAAATACTATTCCATATTAGTTTTGGCTGACTTATCTATCGAGCAATTTGATATATAGCCTATTGCCAAAGTAATTTTTCGAGTTATTGTATATTAAAGTAATACTGTAATATACATGTGTATATTATTAACATATCCTAAATGTATTTGAAAAATCAAGCTTATCAAACATTAATTATAAATTAATTTTCTAGCGATCTAGCGTGTTAATATTTTTAATTTTAGGAATATAATCACATAGTAAATTAGTAGGATTTAATTAAATGGTTAATTTAGATTTATTTTAAAAAAAGTTATAATATATATTTATATGTTTAGATATGGATCAAGAATTATTAGATAGATAGACTTTTAATGTATATATATATATATATATATATATATATTCTTCTAATTAAATATATATAACATACTATTATTTTATATAATTAGCCTTTAAGTTAAATACTCCCTCTAATTTTTTTTGTATTGACACTATTTCTATATTGGGATGATTTTTTTGTATTGACACATTTCATAAATGGAAAGTTTACTTTAATTTTTAACCACACAAACACATGACCCACACTCTACTTTAATTTTCAACCACACAATTCTTTCTACCAACTATTTCCTAAAACTATATGCCCAAAAAATAGTGCCAATACAAAAGAATCGGAGAGAGTATATAATAAGGCTATAATAGGTCATTTATATTTTGTCACACCTGACTCTTTTCTATTAGTATGGGTATATAGTTGGATGTTAACTTATAATTACTTATATGGTGCAATATATGTATGAAAACCTTTGAAGTATCGAATATCGTGCTCCTATGTAAATTGTAGGAAACCCATGTGGCAAGTTTAACAAAATGTCGTAGCGACTAAGATTGTGTCAATCACGCGTAAATGTAATGTAATTAAGTCTCTTTCGTTCCTTTATTGTTTTGTTTTTTTATTGAGTGTGGGAGAACGCCCGGTGCAATTTAAATCCTAATCTTACACTTATAAAGGAGTCGTAACGCTTGGATGTCTCCGAAGAGACTGTAATATAAATTTCTGCAACATATGAATGATATATATGACAACTTTTCAAACGAAATCTTCTGTTTAAAAATTATTTATCATGATATTCAAAACACTTAATTAATGACATTAAATATAAAAAGATTCAAACTCTACGAGCTTATATCACATTTTATCCGTGAAGCCTCTTTTTATTTTATTTTATTTTTATTTAATAAAGTGACGCTATCTAAAGAAAGAAAAGCAATTTAATAAACTGACATGTATTTATGTAGAGATGATATATAACACCAGTTTTATTGGTAGTGTACATATATGGAACCATTTAAAGGGTTCGTATATCAACTACAATACTGAATGAGACCCTAGTTGGCTCAAACCAAAAGCAATTCGAAATGGGGCCATACAAATTAATGACACTATTAATTAAGGTTTCTCCTACCCTGTCACAGTCTTACATATATACATAACCTTAACACACATATATTTACTTCTGTAATATATTACTATATAAGAGGCATTTACTATGGGTGGTAAAATAAATCAATAAAACATATAATTGAGTATTTAAATGATAAAACGATCAATCATGTTCAAAATTAAATAATCCATCATCAATTCTTCAAATAAATGATAGATTAATTTGATTTTTTTTTAACCATCTTATTACTCAAAGCAAGCAACCCCATAAAATATTATGTATGCACAAATATTTCCTATGAAACCAGCATCTAAAATTCATAAACTCTTAAATTTTAATAGAGACCGTACTGAATTATATTTCAATTCTATGTATACGATTTTTCACAGCTATAACCAATAAGGAAATTTAATTTCCCCGTGTTAGAAATAGGAATATTTGCGAACTATTACCTTAATACGATTTCTGATCATTTAAAGAAAATTTTGGTAAAATAATGACAATTCTGGAGATGTGCAGTAAATGCAGCGTCATTGGTGAATGAACTGGGAACAATTTTTAACCTGGATATTCATTATATATATAACAAAATATTACTAGATGAATTAATTTACTTTATATGTTAACCGTTTTATCAACACACACACACACACACACACACATATACATATTATATATAGAGAAGAGACTTTTACACAAATAATCTAGACATATATTTCAAATGTTTAGGTTGCCTGCAACAAACATACTATATATACTACTTGTAAGAAACCCTAGTGAGAAAAATTAAAGATTAATAGACTGTGAAATTAGCATGAACTTGTACGAAATTGATGAGATAGTTGATGAACAATGTGAGCTAGTGAGTTTAAACAATTTCATGATGAGTATTATTAATATATAGATAACAATTATCATGTGCGTAAATGGTTCACTTTCTAAAATGTTCGTCTTTCTTCATTTTAAAATTCAAACAGATATAAAGATGGGCATATTTAAATTGTATATATATACCTTGTTCACATTATTAAGGAAAAAAAAAAAAAAATCTTATCCAGTGGGACGTAAGAAGAAAAGAGAGTATAATAAGTCGTTTCACTCCAAATGACCCCTTATTATACCAACCCCAAAGACTCTCTCTCTCTCTCGCCATTAATGCCATCGCACCCTCTCTATACGCTCTGCAATAACTCCTTGGCTGCACCTGTTCCCCTCTTCACCTTCCCATCACCCTCTTCATTCTCCAAAGCTCTCTCTCTCTTGATTCATCCTTTTCATCATCGTCCGATCCTTTCTCTCTCATCCTCTCATATCCCAACTATTCTTCTTAAATTCTATTCACAAGAAAGGCACCACCTTCATCAATCCAACCTTAAAAACAACTCCTTTCGCATCCAATAAGCTACTAAGCTTTTTCACCTCCACCGCCTTAACCCTAGCTAGCTACTTCTTGGAAAATCAAAATCGATCTTCTAGAAGAGTAAGTTTACTTCATCATATACGTTATTTCTTTTTCTTCCCGTTTTCTGTATTTTCTTCTCCCTTTTTGAATTCTCTTATTAATTCCATCTTTAAAATATCTTTTTTCCATTTAGTGTTTTGGCAGTTCATGAAAGAAGTTAAACAGCCTTGTTAGAAACCCCAAAACGTGTAAAAAAGAAAGGAAAAAAAAAGTCAATGTTTACTCGGTTGTCACATACTACTAATTAACCAACCATCAGTTTGTTTTTTTTCTCGGAACTGACAGACAATCCTACAAATTCAACGCACTACCTTGCCAAACAAACCCCAATTGACATTCTAGAGAGAGGTTTTTAGGGTTTGTTACCAAAGATGAGCGCGCAGCTTCCAAGACGAGAGCTGATGAGCCAAACAAGGTTGAAGATCCAAACTTGAAACACAGCTTTTTTAAGGTTGGAACTGACTTTATTTCATTTTCTTACGTTGGTAAATTATTTGCAAGTTCAATCTCCGGAGTAGTAGTATTTATTTGTGCAACAAATAATTCGAAATAACCCCATTTAATCAATTTCCCTGTCAAATCAATTATTACTTCACCGATCATTTACTCCCATCAAATATGAAGAGAAAGAGGTCAACCATTTTATTCTTCAATTTATTTTATGGTTCGACCTAATTACCTATGATCATTTACGAGCGTGCAAATTTCACCTCTGTAAAAAGGTTTCCTTCTCGGTAAAAGCGCACAACTAGACTAAGACTAGTACACACACACACAGAGATCTGGTGCAAGCTCATTTTCTGATTGAGCACGCGCTTTCCTCCATCAATGAAATTTCCAACTTGAACCAGATGTGATATTACCATTTATAATTAGTTGAATGATTCTATTCTCCTCAGGTTTCTGAATTAATTAAAAATGTTTCAACCAAATATGTTCGAGAGCCACCACCATTTACTGGATATGGGGAGTAAAAGCCCAGAACATGAGATAGATCTTATCCGAGACGACGAGTATGAGAGCAAGTCCGGAACCGACAACATGGAGGCAGCCTCCGGCGATGATCAGGACCCCAATGACCGCCCTAAGAAGAAGCGATATCACCGCCACACCCAACATCAGATCCAAGAAATGGAATCGTATGTATTGTTTTAAATTTAGGTTAAATCTTTCTTTTTGAATCCCCATTTTAATGAGATGCTATGGTACTAGGTTTTTCAAGGAGTGCCCTCATCCCGACGACAAGCAGAGGAAGGAGCTTGGCCGCCGATTAGGGTTAGAGCCCCTACAAGTTAAATTTTGGTTCCAAAACAAGCGCACCCAGATGAAGGTCACAGACACACACACTCTCTCTCTCTCTCTCTATATATATATATATATACATACAGTACAGTACAGTACAGTAGGTAAAATTAAGATGGTTAAAATTTGATATGATGAGGGTGAATGGTGTGCAGTCGCAACATGAGCGGCATGAGAACACACAGCTGAGAAATGAGAACGACAAGCTTCGAGCGGAGAATATTAGGTACAAGGAGGCTCTTGGTAACGCCGCATGTCCCAACTGTGGTGGCCCCGCCGCTATCGGAGAGATGTCATTCGACGAGCAGCATCTCAGGATTGAGAATGCACGCTTGAGAGAGGAGGTCAGATTTTTTTTATTTTTATTTGGATTTGGATTGGTTGAGATTCGTATATTGCTCCCCTCACACTCATAAAGGAGAAAGAAAGAATATCATAAGGTTACAATGCTCATTGTTTTAATGTTGAACTGTCCTTTTTAATGTGTTCGCTCAAGGAATTAATGTTGAATAAAAGCTTGTGAGGGGCCACTCATTAATGTATAGAGTTTGTTATGTGTAAATAGAGTTGCTTAATGCATATGCACTTCAATTTTAATGAAATTTATGTGCTTATATTAAATGTCAATCATCAACAGCATAAAGGATGGATTTAATGTCGTTTTGACTAAAAGTTGGTGGATTAATTTGCTCATGTGTTTATGTATCCCTTTCTCAGATTGATAGGATATCTGGGATAGCTGCTAAGTATGTCGGGAAACCAATGCTATCATATCCTCCGCTTTCATCTGGAGCATCGCGCTCGCTTGATCTTGGCGTGGGCAGCTTTAGTGCAAACACAGGCTTGTCCGGGGAGATTTTCGGAGCTTCTGATCTTCTGAGGTCGGTATCTGGGCCGTCCGATGCTGACAAGCCGATCATTATTGAGCTAGCCGTTGCAGCGATGGAGGAACTAATCAGAATGGCTCAAACTGGGGAGCCCTTGTGGGTTCCAAACAGTGATGGTCTGGGCGAGGTGTTGAGCGAAGAGGAGTATGTGAGGACGTTCCCACGAGGGATTGGGCCAAAGCCCTTGGGATTGAAATCTGAAGCTTCCAGAGAGTCAGCTGTTGTGATTATGAACCACATCAACTTGGTCGAGATCCTCATGGATACAGTATGAATATTTTCTTGCATAATCTGCTCGAAGTTGTTAATGGTATGAATAATCTAATCATGTTTGTTGTTCCAGAATCAATGGTCGAGTTTGTTTTCAAGTATTGTTTCTAGAGCAATGACTTTGGAAGTGTTGTCAACCGGCGTCGCAGGAAACTACAATGGAGCTCTGCAAGTGGTAAGGAATATGAGTCTTAAGGCAAAATATTTGTAAACAGGAATAACATAAAAACGATTCATAAAATCTTTTTATTTCAGATGACTGCTGAGTTCCAAGTCCCTTCTCCATTGGTCCCAACTCGAGAGATTTACTTCGTGAGATACTGCAAACAACACGGTGACGGAACTTGGGCAGTGGTTGATGTCTCTTTGGACAACCTGAGACCTGCGGCCATATCAAAATGTAGGCGGAGGCCGTCCGGTTGTTTGATCCAAGAACTGCCCAACGGTTACTCAAAGGTACGACAAGAGTCATTTCCATTTACCCGATTTCTTGAGCTCCATTTTGAGCCTAACAAGCTTCCTACTCTTTTTTCAAGGTAACATGGGTTGAACATGTAGAGATTGATGATAGAGCAGTTCACAATATCTACAAACTACTAGTGAATACTGGCCTTGCATTCGGAGCTCGGAGATGGGTGGCAATACTAGACCGGCAGTGCGAGCGACTAGCGAGTGTGATGGCAAGTAACATTTCATCTGGAGATGTTGGAGGTATGTGTATATAAATTAACACTTGATCAAATTGTATGGTGTTTTATAGAATTAACCATGTAGCATATGTGGTGCAGTGATATATTCTCCAAAGGGACGAAAGAGCATGTTGAAGCTTGCAGAGAGAATGGTGATGAGCTTCTGCACGGGCGTGGGCGCCTCGACTGCCCACACATGGACCACGCTGTCGGGAAGTGGAGCTGATGATGTGAGAGTGATGACTAGGAAGAGCATGGATGATCCCGGGAGACCTCCAGGGATTGTGCTCAGCGCTGCAACCTCGTTCTGGCTCCCAGTCCCGCCTAAACGAGTCTTCGATTTCCTGCGCAACGAGAACTCAAGAAATGAGGTATAACAGCACACACAAACCTTGAACAATTCAATGCATTAGCTTATTAGATAGATTGTTAATCAATTACCTAATCTCTTGATCACAAGTGGGACATTCTTTCAAATGGTGGCCTTGTTCAAGAAATGGCTCACATTGCTAATGGCCGTGATCCAGGGAACTCCGTCTCTCTTCTTCGTGTTAATGTGAGTTATCAACCTTGCTCGTCTTATCAACTAAACTTATTGTTATGAGTATACTCATGTCGTCTCACTATCCAAAATGGGGATGCAGAGTGCCAACTCGAGCCAGAGCAATATGCTGATACTACAGGAGAGCTGCAGTGACTCCACGGGCTCCTACGTTATCTATGCTCCCGTGGACATCATTGCCATGAATGTGGTCTTGAGCGGCGGAGATCCCGACTATGTAGCCCTCCTGCCGTCGGGTTTCGCTATACTGCCCGATGGGGGTAGCGACCAACCGGGTGGGATCACTGAGCTCGGGTCCTTGCTCACCGTTGCCTTCCAGATATTGGTCGATTCCGTTCCTACCGCCAAACTCTCCTTGGGCTCCGTTGCAACGGTGAACAGCCTCATCAAATGCACAGTTGAAAGGATCAAAGGCGCAGTCCTAAATGATGCTGCATAACCATTAATGTTGCTTGGTAAATTCCTCCATCATATACATTCCAATGCATGATTTTGGTCTAATTTCGCCTAACCAACAATAGAATGCTATTTTTGGTTTGATGCAGAAGCAAATTGTGGAACATGGGATTTTTGTTTACAAAATGATCGAAACGGAAAGGAGGGAAGAAGTCAAGAACGCACCTCAAATTTATCCTTGCCGTTTAATGAAGACAGTAAAAGTTGCAGGATTTTTCATTAATCTGCAAGGGTAATTGGTTCGGGTATTGACTCCACCCATCAACCGGAAATCAAGTAAACAAAGACTCCTTTTGCACATTGTATTTGTACCTAACTCTTCAATCTATTTCCTTTCTGTTTATCATCGGAGTTTATGACGATTTGGCTGTTACTCACAACATTTTGTTTAATCTTTTATTTACCTTTGCTAATCCCGATCTCAATACATTATTTCATCTATTTACTTGGCCTTTTTTTTCGTGTGTTCTCGTCGGTTTCAATTTGTCCACAATTATAAGACTAAGTTATTTTCCTTTTTACTTTTTTTAAAAAAAATATTCAATTTGTATAACTTTTGTCATTCCGTAAATTTGTCATGTTAAATAGTAGTATCATTTTTTAGTAAGATAGATGATGTCCGAGTCATAGGGTGATCAACAATCTGTGCCTTTGTGTGTCTCTTCGAAGAAGTTTAAATAATTGGGAATTTTCTAATTAATATAGTTATGATTACGCGTCCTTACGTGAATAAATCCTCACACAAGTTTTTGTGAAAAAATATACGATTCTCAAATAGGTTGGATTGAGGGACAAGATTTTCGAGTCAGATACGCTTCTATATCTGTGTCAGATACGAGTGTTGAAACATACAACACCCTTATATAAATATAAACTGTTCCGCTCCAAAGTCCACCGTATGCACTTGTTAATGTGTCCATCGCATATGTGGCAATGCCACATAGATAATAAAATCAATCGTATTTAACTTTAATCTGCATTACCATTAATATTATGTGTATTATATAAAAAGAAATCAAAACTTAATAATTATAACTAATGACCTAACAAACTCAATTAATAATAATTATTTGATAGTACACGACGCCAGTAACTAGTATTTTGTTTTCATGGAAAGACTTATTATTTTTCTATAGCAAAAACGTTTCTAACATATATTTATAATAATTAGTAATAATTATTTTCCTAGTAATAATATGATTTATTATATTAAATGTCTATATTTATTTTTCTAGAGTAGGATGATTTACAATGAT
>JAYJMF010352409.1:0-11050 GCA_036873715.1 Salvia sclarea
GCTATTTCTTTACACAATAAATTAATCATGTGTAATAATTGACTGTTAGACGTGCGACGCACGTCCTCTCAACTAGTCAGCGTAAAAGTACCAAACAATAAGCAATAAATTTTTCAAGATACAGTATTCTTCTGAGTATATTTATATTACTGTTGAAATTAAATAATATTAAAATTATATTTTCTAAACACAAGTTTATGTTAGACCAGCATTCTTGCAACTGAATCCAGATTTCGGAAAACTCATTGGGGAATTTGAATGGCGTCACCTCAGTCTGTGTTTGATTTCACTGTCAAGGTCAGTTGCTCACTTCCTGCTCTCAGTTAAGATTCCTGCAAATTCCCAAACAATCTTTTTAACTTTATTATCTTCACTTACTTTTCTTGTGATTATGCTCAGACTCGCTAAGTGTTTGATAAATTTCCCCTAAGAACGCTCAGAGTAAATTAAGCGGGTTTAGGGGTTTTGAACTATGAAGTCCACAATCTCAGTGAGTGGAACCAAAATCTTGCGCATACATATCTCTTTGATCAGTTAGACTGTGAAACCAATTATGGTTTCGATGGATTTGGTATCAATTCACAATGTAATTGGCAATGAGTTAAATCATCACTTGCCTTGTAGACTTGTAGTATAAATATTTGATAGCACGTATGATCGCCTCAGCGTCTGTTAAAAAGGAAAGTACAATGCCATTTATGTGCAGTTGGAGTTGCCGCCTAGACGGCTTGATATGTGAAACTATTTGGTTCAGCTGAAGCATCTCATTTGTAATCATATCAAGGACTCCAAACTAGGAAGGGGCTTTATAGCACTTCAAGGGGCTCTTGATGTTGAATAACATATTGCTTATTTGTCTCAGGATGCTAAGGGTAATCAAGTGAATCTAGGCATTTGTAGAGGCAAAGTCTTGCTGATTGTGAATGTTGCCTCAAAATGGTACCATTTTATTAAGCTTCTGTTTTATCTAGTTGTTTGTCTTCTCCGATTAGCTTGTATATGCTTTTTGCTCTCAAAGATGGCATTTATAATGAATTAATCTTCAACCAATTGTATCTTGTTGATGTGCCAGTCATAGTTTAGGATATCATCTTATATAATCTTAGTGCATCAAGAAGACTAGCATCATCTCACTATTTCATTATCTTGAATTTTCAGAATTTCTTTCTTATTTCTCTGAATATCTGGAATCTCATATGATTTGATGGTGCGCCGAAGTTATTTTCTTTTTGCTTCTCCAGATGCGACTGGTGTTTTGCATGTAATGTTATATTAGTAATCGTCCAAATAAGTAGCATGAAAAGGATCAAAGTACCAAACTTATTCATTCAGTCAAGTGTTCCTATCCATTTCGGCATTTCCATTTCATCAAGTCACCATTGGCTATCATTAACTGCTTTTTTTCTGTATTTTCAATTCACTATCAGTGGGATGACCAATTCAAACTACACTGAGCTAAATCAATTGTACGAGAATTACAAAGATCAAGGTATGTTTTTCTGATGTGGACTTGTACAAGTTTTATAGTCTGATATTGGTACAGTAAAGGGTACCATAGCAAGGAAATTAACTAAAAACTCAGAGTGAAATGTTTTGAGAAAAAACTGAAAAATGGTTATATACAAAGAACAATCGACACAAGGAAGAACTCTGGAAGAATTGTTTTGCGGTATATCACCTGCTTAATCCTAAAGTTAACTTTTCATACCCTAACTAACTATCTATTTCCTTGTCCTCATTTCCTTTTCAAATCATAAGAACTTTCTGGCTCTGCATTCGATATAGGCCTCGAGATTCTGGCTTTCCCATGCAATCAATTTGGTGAAGAAGAACCTGGAAGCAACGATGAAATCATGGATTTTGTCTGCACTCGATTCAAGTCAGAGTTTCCCATCTTTGACAAGGTAAACTTTGGATTCATGAACGTGGCTACATAATATCTAGCTGTTATTCTATACTAGCATCAGTCTTCCAAATTTGTGCTATACTTCGCTAACATCATTGTCATTTTGAGGTTTTGGCCTGTGAGACCTTAGGCCATACAAATCCACACATATTTTTTCTCCATGCTGTGAAACCATGTCTATTAAAACCACCTATCTTGATTGAGCTACTCTACTAAAGGAAGTTGAAATAAACCATATCAACCTAAGCTGCATAGTCATTTTAGATAATTCAGTATATTTTTAATGGTTGCTTTACTTGTATTAGATTGATGTGAATGGTAACGATGCTGCTCCATTATACAAGTTCTTGAAGTTGGGAAAGTGGGGGATCTTTGGTGATGACATCCAGTGGAATTTCGCTAAGTTCTTGGTCGACAAGAGTGGGCACCCTGTTGATCGCTATTACCCAACAACATCACCTCTTACAGTTGAGGTACTCAACACCTAAATATGAATGTTTTTTTTTTTTTTTTTACTTCTTTTAGACTTCCTTGCTGTGAGTTCATCTGCTGCATGTGGAAATCCATAAATGTGACACAATGCCATTGCAACCATTTTCTTGATTGCAGAGAGATATTAAAAAGCTCTTGGGGCTTGACTGATGAGAAAACCATGAAGATACTGCTAAGGATTCATGGATGGTGATTGGTTTGTTGTGTCTGTTCCTTTCTTGTCCATATTGACTATTGATAACTGTCTTGTAATATTATTGGTTAAATATGAAATGATCACGAACTTTGGGTCATTTTCTTATTGCAATTTTCTTTTTCCCAAAGAGACAGATAACCTTGCAACCCTTTTTTATTAGATCATCTTGGGCTCGAGCTTGTAGGTGCTCAGAGCCTTAGGAAATATATTGGTTGGGTTGGGTTAATAATAAGTTCTAGTGCTAACTGCCACTTATAGCCAATGATGATTTGTCCGCATTGCAACTTTATAGTCCGGCCTTTAAAATTAGACAAATATATCACAATAATTGTTCAGTTGTTACAAATTGCCTTGATTGTGTAATGGTGTCGAAGGAAATATGACATGGACTAACAGTTTGACTTAGCAGATAATTCTTTCCACATAAGACAAATTGACGGCCAAGTCGGCTTCCGCCAGTCCATGTCATGTTTCATTCAATGTTGTTGCACAATCAGGCTATATATATTTGTAGTAACAAAGTAATTATTCAGCCATATCTGCCTATTTTAAAATATCAGGCTATATAATGCGTCGATGACTCAAAGGTCAAGCTATAAGTAACTGATAACCAGAATTGTGTAGACGATAGATACTAACATATGAAATCAAATATTGCAATTTGGTAACCGAGGATTTATCCTCACATCTTCATGCATAAGTTCAAATCTTTTTTGTTTCAACTTCAACTTGAGGTTTACATACAAAACATAGTGAGCAAAGACTGGATTTACATCTTTTATATGCTTGTCCCCTCAATGTCCATCAAACCACAAAACTTCCATCCAATTAACCTCTCTCATTCTCCAGGCACACCCAGCGCCGTGCCCGTTGACCTTGTTGCACCTCTTCAAGCGGTGGTCGAGCCACCCGGTGGACAGCGCCACCACCTTCGACTTGCCGCAGCCGTCCTCGAAGCTGTTCAGCGTCAGCACCATCTTGCTGAGGATTTTGAGATGATATTCACACAATCAAACAGATGTGGTGATTCATCAAAGATTCACTACTTTATTGTTGTCTTCTTGATTAACACTTGGGACAAAGAGAATCTGTACAAACTAGCTAGAAAAGAAATTGCAAATTTTTGTTGGTTTATGTTAGGCAAAAATATGTCAAGTAAAATCAAGATGTGGAAATGTTGACGAATCTTAAATACTTTACATTACTTCACCTATTTTATTTTGCATTGCTTTTATTGGGAAAATATGGAAACGTTGATGGTCAGGTTTAGCACATGATACTTTGTATTCCAGTTTTTTGGTGTTCTACTCGTGTGTCTTATTTCCAACCCATCTTGAACATTTGTTTTTCGGCACGAAATTTAAGAAAAGCTGAAATGTGGTGTATAAAAGCGGTGATATAAATATATAATATTTAAAGTTGTGAGAGATAAATGTGTCTTAAAGTGGAAATGACCAAGTATCTTGGGACGGTCCAAAACGAAATATGAACCAAGATCGTTGGAACGGAGGGAATAGTAGTTTTTAATATTTTTTTATATTTAATTAAGTAGGGTTCACTAATCGATACAATCTATAATATTTTTATATTTAATTTGCATTTTAATTAAGAAACAATTATTTGGATTGATTGGTATAAATTTTGTAAATTCTAATTTTGTAATGTATGTTAATTACAGCTCATTATATACTCCCTCCGTCCCATTCTTTTTGTCCCGCTTTTCTTACTGGGCCGTCCCATTCTTCTTGTCCCATTTCCTTTTTTGGCAAAAAATTACACACAAAAAGCATGTGGACCCCATATGTACTATACTCACTCACACTCATCAACTCCACTTTCTTAATCTCTGTGCCCAAAGAAAGGGGACAAGAAGAATTGGACAGAGGGAGTATATTTTATACTATAATAATAAAAAAAGTAAAAATAATGATGAAACAAAAAATTATGATACAGATGATCACATCCGGATTTAAGAGGCGCAGCCTCAATAATAATAATAGCTATATTAAAATTATTATTATTGTTAGCAGAGCTATAGCTTAAAGAATAGGGCATTGACCGGAATATTGTTAGGAGAAAAACAAATCTTGACCCTCAAGACTCTTGAGGGGAAAAATATGATCTTGACCCTCAATACTCTTAACTAGAAGGTTGCATCGGAAAAGGAAGTTTACTTAATTAATTAACTCCAAACTTAACTCATCTCCACAAAAGTAATAGTTTCTCATAGATCCGAATTCAATTAGGAAATTAGTATCTTCAATCCAACATACTCTCTATAAATACTCACACCATTATTATTATTATTGATCCGTGCCTCTATATATAATAGTTTCACACATCAACGCAAACCACATAGAGATCATCCGTAGAGAGAGATGGCCGTGTCTGCCGATGAATTGCCGTGGGAGGTAATCTTTGAGATTCTGAGCCGAACTTGGTTGGAATCACTCGAACAATGCAAGGCCGTTTCCAAGAGTTGGAAGCAGATTATCTACGAGCCCACTTTCCTGCCTCTCCATTGCCAAAGAACCAATTCTATCTTCGGCTATTTCTTTCAAGGCGTCAAATGCGACAAATACCCCTCCGCCTTGGCCTCTTTCTCCGCCCCTGCCGCAACCGCCGCTATCAAGGGTACATGGCCGTCCGACGACATGAAGATCCTCGCCTCCTGCGATCAAGGCATTCTCTGCTGCGAGAGACGAATATGCTACAACAAGCGCTATTACGCATGCAAGCCCGCAACCGCACAATGGCAAGCCCTCCCCAATCCCAAGCTCCGCTATGAAACCGCCGCCGTCGTCGTCCAATCCCGCCCCCTCCGCTACATCATCGTCAGATTGTACAAGTATGCTCTCTTTTTTCCTTTAATTTTACATTCTAAATTTCAATATTAGAAATAGTTGTCATCCTAATTGGTTAATTTTGTAATAATTTGCTGCAGTTCACCTGATTTGCAATACAAGTGCGAGATATTCGATTCGAAAACGTGGGGATGGGAAAAGATAGAGTGCGACGCGGCTCCCCACGGCGAGATCATAGGCCCCTGCGACGCCGCCGTCACCACCGCCGGCCGATCCGTGCACTGGCTCACCCACAAAGACAACGTCATCACCGTCGACGTAAAGAATCGGCGCCTCCTATGCGCCCCGCTGCCTGAGACGGTGCGCGCCTACAAATGGAAGAAATTGGTGGAGTACGAGGGCGAATTAGGGTTTATCTGCCTCGTTGAAGACGGAGATCGAAGCGACATGGAGTTGTGGGTGGCGGCGGAGAGAAAGATGGTGGTGGATTTTAGAGTGTTCGGAAAAGCTCTGTGGCCGGTGGAGTTCTGCAACAGCGACGTCGTTTTCATGAGGACTGCCGACAGAGGCGCATTCTATAATCTTCAAAATCATTGTTTTACTGAGGTTGATGTGCCTTATGAGCTTACTAATCCGAAGCAGATTTTCAGATTCCGATCGGATTTTGAGATTGTTGATCTCAAAAGCGGCCGGTCTTCCAAGCCTGATAAGACGGTGTCGTGTGGATTGACGCGACTGACATCCCTAGTCATGCTTTGTTTATTTGTTATTAGTTCTTTCGTCTACTTTTTGTAAGGTGAAGTCTTCGACTAGCTGTTTCATATTTTCAAATTTTGCAAATTGGATAATGTATGATTTAGTTTACATGTTCGATTTATTTGGAGCTAGTTTATTAAGTAATAAGATTAAGGTTTATGGATCAATTTATTGCTGGTCTTTATTTCGAGAGAAATTCTTTAATTTCAACCATAGATTTTTAATTATTTCTTTTTGTCCTGAAAGTGTATTTATATATGGGTTTGTGAATTGAACCTTTTCTTCTTGTATCAAAGAATTAAGCTAACTTAAACTTGAACATGATAAAGAGTTCATAGGTTTAAGCCACTGTATAAGTATGTTGGACGAAACAAACAACATTGATTTTTATCTGAGTAAAGATATTTTACTGAAGGAAGATACTTAAAAGAAGGAAACTCTAGAATAGTGCACGTGTGCATGATCGATCCAAGAAAAGAAATATATCTGCTTTATTTTAGGAAAATAGTATAATCAACACAAGTTAAGTATGCTGGTGGAGGAAATCACCACCAATTTCCATCCACATATTTGTATGTACTAGCACTATCAGCATCGCACGTCTAACATGTCAATTAAAATGCGTGATTAATTTGTTATATAAAATAATATCTTCAATAACAAATAAATAAAATCTCCCTTCTTAATCTTTTCTAATAGTCATTGAAGAATTTCAAATTAGTTAATGAATACTTCGAACCAAAAGTTATCTATACGAATATGTTGTAGAATGTTTGGAGAGGAATATAAAATTTCTCTAGTCAGAAAAAAGTAGACATTGACATTAGTAAAATTTTCTGATGAAATTAAAAGAGGTAATAGAAAATAACATTTAAATGTTATCTTTTGATTACCCGCGCAGTCCAAAGGCAATTTTAACATCATGAAAGTCATTCAAATTTGCGAACAAAGATTTGGTTGTTTAACAAGTTCTGTCATATATATGTACCAAATTCCATTCTCATTCTTGTCAGTTTGACAATACCTTAGTCATCTATCATGTAAAGTCGAGCACTACATTAAATATCACTAGATTTCACGTTTTACTGAAAAAATAGTAGATAGAAAATTACCACCTAAAATTCTACTACTATTTCTTTTCAACCAAATGATACTATATGTTTGCACTACATGAGGTAAAAGTAAAAACCCCAAAGGGATGCACATGTTTAGGATCAACTAGTATAACATTAACATAGCATGAAAATCAACCATCCAAATTAATCAACATGTTTCTCTCTTATTATCAACACATCCAATCAAACTCCAATTTACATCCAAAAACATGCCAAACAATATAGTTAGCTTACTAAGTCTAGTACCTGTGCCAGAGCCCACCACTGAACCCCGAAACATCTCTCACCGGCATCCCGAGCCGGTCCAAACGCCCCGACCCCGGATAGGCGCTCGAGCTGAGGCTCGAGTGCTGTTTCTGGGCGCTAGTTCTGGCGTCGCCATCTCTTTGCCCGGAATACCTACTCACCGAGTTGGATCTCTCCCACTGCGAGCTCGACCTCTCCCACTGAGGCCTCTGCTTCGGAGCGCTCAGAGACCTCGCCTTCGCCTTTGAGGACTCTGTGTAGGCCATGTAACTCGGGTGATCAGGGTAGCCGCCCAGGCAGCTCTTGGCGGGCGGGAACATCGCCCTTTTCGTGCTCCCGTCCATTGATGAGTAGGCGGGACTGTTGTTGGCGGTGTAGAAGGGGCTTCCGTTTGCGTCTAGGGCTAATGTGAGGGGGCTTAGAGATGGACTCAACCACGTCGTTTGGTGGTCAGAGCTGTGGCTCGGGTGAGATGAGTGGAGGATGGTTCGGGCAATTGGGTTCGTGTTTGGTCTCCCCGTGTCCACTTCTAGAACCTTGTCGCTCTGGTCTTCATCCACGCGGACGATCCTCGTGATGAAGGAACCATGCTCCCATGGGGTCTTCTCGCCCTTTCGCCTCTCCATCCAGTGGTGGATGAGGGGCGAGGGCGACTTCTCCGGATCGTACACGAGGTTCATGCTCGTGCTTGATCTTGACGTGTTTCTCTGCATTTTTTACATGAACAGGGGATTCATTCCCATATTTTTCAATACAGTTGCAGACAGGGGCGGACGTAGAAAAAAAATCTTAGTAGGGCTGTATTTTTCAAAATTTCGAGTTGGAAATTGCGATAAAATAATTTTCCTATGATTTGTTCTGGTAACATGGGCTTTTGCACCATGATTTTATAAAAATAAAAAACCAAATTCTTTTGCTTGATAGAGACTTATTGTATCGTCAATGGTTGTAGACACAAGAGTAGCCAAAAGGGGGCTTAAGCCCCCACCAAGCTAAATTTTTGGTATCTTGTGCAACAAGTTCGTACAATAGCCACCATTACCAAATCACATTGTAGGAAAATAGTTTTCTTTAAATCTCGAACTCAAAGTTTAGAAACTATTGTCTGTATCAAAGTCTTTTACTACGTCTACTACCCTCCCTGTGTATATGTACTCACCAACCGGTTACTTTTTTGACTCGTGGCAATTGTACCCACTATTTTCCATAATTAAAAAAAAAAAAAAATACTGGGATGTCCAACCACGACCCACATTTGCAAAATCAATGGATTGGTGTAGCATATGCACGTGCACTAAAGAATATAGCCAAAAACAAACCTTGGGCATCATAGGCTGCTCGTGCTTTGTACTTCTAGCCACCATTGCATGATCCACTTTCTCCTGCGGCATATTCAATATATGTTTACACTTTGAAATTCAAAAGCAAAAACACACTAATCTATGTATTGCAGTTATAAAATCTTACTGTGTGGTTAAAGCGTGACGGCTTCGTGGTTTCCTCGATGGGAAGGCGGCCGGCCCGTGCCCTAGCTTGGGCACGAACGAGCGCCTGCAGCTGCCTCAACTTGTCCACATTTTTCTTCCTCAAAATGTGGCCTCTCACTAGCGCTTGGAGCTTTACCAACGCCCTTAGCGCGCGTAGGGCTCTTCTCGACTATGTATGTTCAAACGAAGTTACATTCGGTGACAGTTCAATAACACAGATTTGTTGACAAAAGGTAATGGACCACACTTTGAACACATGTGAGGTTGTTAGAGCACCAAATTAATTAAAAGTCCAAATGTTTAACTAGACATCTCACCATTGCAATGAAGTGAAAATTAAGTAATCCAATGAGAATAGAAAAATGTAGTAAAAGCTCAAAGATGTGTCACCTTTTTCACTTTTCTGTTGCAGTGTAACTTTCTTGAAACTACTGTAGCTTCCTTTACCAATAAACTAAATCTGTGTTTTTGGGAACAAAATTCCTCTTTACTTAACTAGCCACGTATTGAAAAATCTAGTGTAAGATTTATGGTGTTTTAAGTGGAAGGAAAGCTACTACACATAGATGGTTGTTGTAGATGACTCACTTTTAGTACTGTTGTTACTAGTCTCAACTCAAATACTAGGAAAGAATCACAAAAAGAATTGCCTTTTTTTATTTATTTCTTTTTTTCTCTCTTTCCTTACAAAAGGCAATGAAAAATAAAAAAATTGTGCCAGAAAGATAAAACTGGTAGATCTTTGGTGGGCCCATCCCACATCACAACCTATGCATCAACTACTATATATATACAGATAGAACGCAGCTCTAAATTAAAAGTGATTTAGCTTTGTGAATGTCACATTAAATACTAGCTTTCCATTATAGTGAAGACAGCAAGACACACAACAATCCCCAGAAATCACACAAATTTTTTCTCATTAATATGTCCAACTTTTTCTAGTAAAAAGACAGACTCAACGTTACAACTCATTCCATTATTCCAGTTCAGAAAAATTAAATGGCGATATAGCATGTAAATATATATATTGAGAGAGAGAGAGGAGAGAGTTACGAGATAAGCACGAAAATGAGATTGAATCACAACGGCCGCGCGCTCCTCGCGGTTGCCATAACCGACGGCGTTTTGGGCGCGGGCGGCAGTGCTGGTGAGGTGGGCAACGGCGGCGGCGGCGTGGGCGGCGGCGACGGCAGCCTCAGCGACGGCGGCGGTGGCGGCGGCGACGGCGATGGCCTGGCGGCTGGTCTCGTGGTCGTCTCCGGCGTAGGCGGCGTGGTGGGATCGGCGGCGGTGTTTTCCCTTGGGAAAGCTCCATCTTCTCTTGGAGGGGGGATTGTGGGCCGGGTCGGCGTCCGGGTCGGGCTTCTTCAGGCCCAGCAAGCCTCTAAACCATTTCGAAGCTCTGCCCATTTTGTGTTAGTGTTAGAGGTGACCGATTGTATTTGCAGGGCGCAGCATTTTCATTGAGAGAGAGAGAGAGTCGGGGGAGTGAGGTGAAATGGTCTTCTTCTATTATAACCTTGTTACTAAACTTGGGATTACCAACAAATCTATCGTAGTGTGGTATGGAAGTCTGTACCTACTAAGGAATCATGAGGGTTTATTTATTAATTCATTTTAATTAATAATCAACCCTTTTGTAACTATTTGTTACTATTATTGCAAGTGTTGCCTCCCATTATTTGCGTCGCCAATCAAAATACTACTGTAATTAAATACAAGTACTGTAGGAGTAATTTATTTTTGGCAAAAACTCTCGTCCCCTGGTGTGTGTATATATATATATATATTATTTTATAATTAAGGATGATAGTAATAGAAAAAGAATATATTTTAAAATGTGATGTATATATACACCAATGTATAAGAGTCCATATCTTATTTTTTATGTCAAAAATAATTTTAGCTCTTTGTTATAAATTTGAGCCTAAAGCAATGTTTTGAAAACCGGACCGGACATCGAACCGGTCGTTCGATTGGGTCACTGGTTCAACCGGTTAGACCGTTTATAAAAAACCGGATAACCAATATGTATAATTTATATA